>APFE031039916.1:0-11690 GCA_000404065.3 Pinus taeda
CTAGTTGGTTTATTTCCATTTCTGGTTGTAAGCATATTTCGGTATTTTCCATTAATGAAATGAAGCATTATTTCCGCTGCATCTTTGTGTATATGGTTATCTTTGTATTTTATTGCGTTCCTGTTTAAATCCGGATCATGTGTGTACCATTTTCACATAAATATTATGTAGGGAATGGGCCAGGGTAGAGGAAACATTCTCAGAGCCAGACCACCAATCACTATAGGAAAGGAAAATTTTAGGGGCAAATTTCCACCCTTGGGCAAAATTAAGGGCTTTTATATTTTCATTGGGCTAATATTTTATATCACAGTACATTGTTATAAATTGCCTCAAATTTATTTTATAAAAAAATAGGTATGGAGGTTAGTCCACCTTATTTTAATGGAGAAAGTAGAAAAAGTAAATTTAGCCCTTGAAATTAGGAGTTCCAACCTTCCATTCACCCTAATTTTCAAGAATAGGTATTTATGATAGTTATTTCACCCTCCACATTCGGTGCAAAAAAAGTTTTTTCTTTCATTTTCCCGTATTTCACGGTGTTGGGGTTAATTTCTAGAAAATGACCTTATTTTTTGGAACAAATAGTCACAAAGGAATAATTCATTTTATTTAAAAATTTCAGTCTCTTATTTTCATGTTTAATTTAAAGATTGAATAATGTTCTTTCCATATTCCAAGTTTGCATCTGTTTAGTCATAATCATATAAAGAATAATGGAAAACATTTTTTTATATTTACTCCATAAGTCACCTTATATTTACGTGTAAATAAATAAAAATAAAAATAAAGTGGAGTATGGTAAACAAATAAAATATCTTTTTGTATTTAGTCCATAACCCTCTATCTATTTAAGAAGGCTCAAAATAGAGGTTTTATTTAAGTGAATCCTATGGGCCAAATACCATATTTATAAAAGAGGTATGGTAAATTCATAAAAATATAAATAAGCGAAAGGTATGGTAAATAAATAAAACATTTTTTTATATTTACTCTAGAAGTCACATTATATTTAAGAACACTCAAAAAATGTGTTATATTTAGGTGAAGCATATGGGCTAAATACCATGGGCCAAATTATTATTAATACCATACAAAAAGAACATTATTAACCCTAATGTTAGTATTATTAAAAAAAAAGATGGCACATGGTATTGACCCATGGTATTCACGTGGAATGTAGGATATTTAAAGGGGGGAATTAAACAAACACAGATCCACCTTTACTCTGGATCTACTGAGCCTCGGGAGGGATCAAATATTGTGATATGCAAACTAGCATAGAGTGAAAAAATATTTGATCCTCAGGCTTGGTAGATCAAGGGTAAAAATGGATCTTGTAATTTAATGTCACTTAAACATTTTAAAATAAAAAATAAAATAAAAATCAATTATTAATTGATATACTAATAGTAGTTTTTAAGCTCGAAGTTTAAGATAACCCATGGTATTGACCCATGGTAATATCATGGTATTCATGTGAGCATAGACTATTTTAAGGGGAAATTCTATTAGCTTAGATCCATCTTAATTCCCGGCCTACCAAGTGCTGAGAGGGATAAATAGATTTCATCCCTCCAAGAGTGGTAGAAGTGGAGTTAAGATGGGTATAGGTTGGTTTTTATGATAATGAAGATATTAAATAGACTTAGGAAATTATATTATAAAAAATGTCCTAAGGTGAATGGTTAAAGCTACATTTAGTCACTTCACAAAATTTAGTAAAAAATACCAATATCTCCATTAATATTGGTTTTTCTGATTTAACAAAAAAAAAATCAAAACAGTGAAATCTTGTCACTCTTTCTGCATCACCCTCACAGAAGAGAGATAGTCATTACCCAGATTTCCCACCATTATTTAAATGTTCTCAATATGATATCTTCATGAAAAAGTTAAGATACTGATGTTGGATTAGTTTTTTGAAAAATATGTTGGTTTGTTCTTCTCTGTTATTCTTAATTTGTCGCAATCATTTGTAGGGGTTGGGCTAGTGCTTGAAAAATATGCTTTGTTTGTACAACCTTTCATCTTCTCCGTTTTTCTTAATTTGTCGTAATGATCTGTAGGGGTTGGGCTAGTGCACCATATTGTCCTAAAAGGCGGAGATTGTGCATCAAAAAATAAATTAACCCACATGTTACAACGTTGTTAAAAAATGGAAGACGTATGAAGGTAGTGAATTATTCTAATAAGAAATTTAGATTGGGAGAGATGTAATTAAATTTTATTACTTAATTGAAGATTTCCAATTAAAATAATAAATAAATCTATATGTATATATTAATATATCGATTGGAAGGCTTCTGACAACAGTCACTTATTTCCATTAGATCCCCTTTAGGCCTTTGGGATACCTACTACTTTCTTATATTATATAGTTGGGGCTTGCTACTTGTTGGCGTGTTGGGGTAAACAAAATGTGTGTGTGTGTGTGTGTGTTTTTTTTTAATCTCGCAGTTGGAGTCTATGGAATATGAAAGAAATTTGATAGCTTGACAAAAGTGGTACAAAATATGTTTTTTTGTTTTGTTTTGTTTTTTTGTTTTTGTTTTGTTTTTTTGTGTTCTTTTACTTTTTGGTTTTTTTGTTTTGTTTTGTTTTTTTGTTTTGTTTTTAGTTTTTAGTTTTTGGCATTTACTTTTTTAGTTTTTATGTTTTGTTTTGTTTTGTTTTGTTTTTGTTTTTGTTTTTGTTTTTGTTTTTGTTTTTTTTTTTTTTTAATGTCGTATTTGGACTCTATGGAATAAGAAAGAAATTTGATAGCTTAACAAAAGTGGTACCCTGATAAAAGTGGTAGAGAAAAGATTAGTCTCTCCTACCTTGACAGGATTAGTGGTCAAGATCAACATGTACAAGAACTTTGTTGTGGAATATTATAAAAAATAATAGAAAGATATGAAAGAGTGTACAGTGAGAAACTTGACAAACATGACCACTGAAACTTGCAACATTGTTTGTAGAAAGAGAAAATTATGTTTCTTTTTTCCAAACATGTATGTTAGTATATTACAATTTAATGAATATAGTTTCCTATTATCATGTATGGTTTCATACTTTAACAAAACATTCACCAAGAATTCACTTTTTATTATTTAGTGAAAGATTTGCGAAGATATTACAAGATTTTATAATTCAGTGATAGATTCGCCACGACATTACAAGATAATATAATCTGGTGAGAGATTCACCAAAAAAATTATATACATATTATATTATTGATAAAATTGCCTCGCACTTTTCCTATGTATCATGGGGATTCACCCATTTATTATATATACAAATTTAGGGTGGTTCTTAAAATTTTCCCTGGCTACACGGTAAATTAAAGCATGGGAGAAAATATTATTTTGGTATGACACCTCCAAAGGAAGCCAAAATTGACCACATCGAGAGAAAAACACCAGATTGTACATCTGTTCCCTAAGCCATTGGCCTTCATCAGCCCTAGAGATGAACCAAAATGTGGTGGTGGCATAATTTTCATTGTTGAACAAACAAAACCTAGTGCTCCTCATTTCTCCCTCATTTTTTTACTATAAAGGATATTTAATTAAAAACTCATATACATTTCTTTTAAACAAAGGATATTTACAATCTTTTATATTATTTCTATATTTTCTAAAATATTTATAAACTTGAATTAATAAAAAAAGTTAGAACCTTCTTTTTCACTATAAAATAAAGTAAGCAAGCTACAAACCATATTAGATCTTGGTTAGGTGGTCTCAACTTTCTCGTCAGGAAACCAAGTTTTTGACCACCTAATGCATTATAAGCATCAGTAGCAAAAAATACTCAGCTATTATAACCAAGCTAATATTAACTTGATTGTCATGCACAACCATATATATATTATATATATATATATATATATATTATGGACTACGAGTATAATTTAACATTATCCTCCACATGAAAACTAATAAAAAATGACTAAGAGCCAGCATTATATTCCTCCTGCTCGGTGGATGTCAATGTAACCCGGGTCAGATCCTTGGTATTCGAGCTTGGCATCTCAGTTAGCATGAACAAGCATGAGAAATGTTTCTCTATACAATCCACGCAACCATCCTTTTCTGCAATTGAAATTGCAGTTTTTTAAAGTCTTGTTTGTAATTTAGAAAGACCTAAACAACAATTGTCCTCATTTGTTACATGGCCTTGCCCAAGAAGCATTTCATAAGCCAATACAAATATAAGGTCTCCCTGTATTACATCTCTTGGCGTTTGGTGTGTCTCGAATCTAGAACCAAGAGCTTCCAATCCTCCATGTCAGTTGCATCCACGCTCACTTGCCGATTTATATCTTCCTCCCATTCTACTATCGGCCATTTGATTTCATCTCTAGTGCCATCTACATAAGTAGTTGCCGCTTCTTGGATTAGGTTGGCCACAGGATTTCTGCCACGACATTTCCCCACAGTGCTCAACTCGACGTCAGCCTTGCTCCCCTGCAATCTCTTCCCTTAGCCCTTAGCTTTCATTGCTTGACCCATTGCCTCAATTTCCCTCTACCTTACAACTAATTAGTTTAATTTTAATAATATACATTATTCTATACATTATTATGACCTGCTGTGGTGGCGGCTAAAGGGGTGGATTCCCCTTTCCTGTGAGTCTGCTCTTGCTAAAATCATAGGAGGTTATGCTCTTGGTGTTATAGTGGCAGCTATAAGGTTTGATCCTAGGTCTCCCCTAGATTAGGCCTAGCAATTACTGATTCACGATTGTGGATTAAAAAATATAATATATATTATTTATTAATTCTAATTTTAATTAGGGAGACACATATAGAAGTAATTTTAATATAGGGTGTTTGAAAAAATAATTAGAAAGTAAATTTAATATGTTATTTGAAAAAATAAATTTAAATATAGAAAATATGGGATATTTTTCCACAAATATCTAAAATTAATTTAGTTATAATAGCTTAATAAGATTTACATATAAAAACTTATTTAAATTTTTTTCTTTTTTTATTAATATTTTCATTAATGAGGATAATTGTTTTAACTACCAATGAGGTATATTTATCATTAAATAAAATATTTTCCTACAATTATTTTGACAAAAAACATAAACACCCGGAATTAAACCATATTAATAGATACATTGGTTAATATTTTAAAAAATAAATAAAAAAATTCTGTTAAATTTAATATTTAAACTTTATCTTAATTTTAAATTTATAAATTAAAAATTTTGAAAATTTTTTGTAATAAAAATTATATAAATTTAATAAGTTAAAAAATTATATTAAATTCTTTTAATTCTTTGCACTATTAATTTGGCGTAGTTTATAATGTGACTTTTTGGAAAGCCGGCAAATGGATTTTCTCCTTTCTCGATTGATGTGACATTGCTAAGAGTTTTCTTGTTTTCTTGTCCACTGTCGGAGGTCCCTTGCCCATATCCATCCTTCGACCGCCACTATGCTCCATAGCATGTAGTATAGATCTATTTGAGTATGGATCTAATATGAGCGGAGAGGGATTAAATTTTTTCATGTGCAAATTTTCTTAGAGAGCAAAATATAATGTGTTATTTTCATTGTTTAAATTGTATTTGTGATCACTAAATATAGTATATATATTACGAAATAAACATTTTAACCATAAAAACTTATTTTTTTATAAACTTAAACATCTTACTCACACATTTATTTACTTCTAATTATTTTATAACATATTCATTTTTTTATAGCCAACATTATTTTTCTATTTAAAACATTATTTTTATTTTTTATTTTTATTTTAAAGGGAAATAGACTGACCAACAAACACACACATGCCCACATACCCTCATATTGAGATATACAATGAATCTGTGAGCTCAATCATCCACAATCCATGAAATTTGAATTTTAAACTTTTTTAATTATTGCTCAAAAACTCAAATGTGCATTTATTTTGAATTGGGATATAGCGCAGAGGCTCTAGTCTAGTAGAATTGGGACATCTGACGGATACTATGCCCAAGTATAATGCATAAAGCGTGGTTCTACTCTGGAGGTTTGTCGTTACACCAAATCTCGCAGGTGTTGGTAAACGTACCAAACCAGTAACTAGGATCCCCAGGGTGGAAATTACGGATTCCATAGTGGTGTGGTGATTCTTCCAACACCCTCCCTCAAATGCAATTCAGAAGAATTGAACCAAGGTCCAAGCTCTAATACCATGTGGAGGTTTGCAGTTACACAAAAACCTGTGGGTTTTGGTGTAACAACAAACCTCCACATCTACCACGAATGTGGATCTGATCTTAGACGACTTGCAATTCACGAAATTCCTTGTGCCAAAGACGGGGTGAGGTGAGTTGTCACTCTAAATCCTATCAACTTTAAGACATGGGGAGAAATATTCAGATGTGTCGACTCTGATTTTTGGGTATTCACTTTTTGTTTTTATTTTAAGAGAAACTACTTAACCATTGATATATCATCATTGAGCATGTATATATACTTATTTATTCCTTTGTGTATTTATCCATGGCTATTTTGTTTGATAAGGGACATTGTGCCAAAGACATGCCAGGGACATCTATGATATGAGTCAAGGGTGACTAAGGCTAGTTCTTGATATCAAAGCCAAACTCCTTCATAGGGTTAGGCCTTGCCTTGTTCTGTTTCATCAAATTTATTTTAAAGTGTATCTCATTCCTGTTGCTTGCAGAAAAAATGCAGAGGAGGATGACATTAAAAAAAGTTATGATCTAGGGGCTTCTTGGAGCGGCGCTTTTGCACAGGTGATATGGTTACTCAAGTTTAACACAATTATTTTCTGTAATTTATTTCGCATTGCGAGAATCAACACATCATGAATATTGTCTGCTTTTTCTCATCGCAAGTAACTCTGTTGCGTAACTCATAATACGCTATTGTGAGTAATACTAGCACAACCATATTTACCAAGGTAAATATGGTTGATATACACCGATAAGCATATATCAAGCATATATATCAACCACATTTTCCAATGTGATTGATATACGCTGATAGACTTATATCAACCACATTAATAATTACTATGAGTATTTAAGATTATTAATAACTATATAAATATTAGCGACCAAATTATTTATAATATTACTATAAAAAATATTATATAATATTTATAAAATAATATAAAATCCTAATATATTTAATATAATAAAAATACTCAAACAATATTAGATATTATATTATTTAATAACCTAAATATAAAATTATAAAAAAAATATAATACAATTAATTGTATCATATAATATTTAAATTATAATATTATAATATTATTATATTATTAATTATATCCAATAATTTATTATTATAATAATAATATAATAATTTTAATATTGTCATTTATTGCGATCCCATTTGCAATACATAGAGTAAGCGTTACAACAAACAATGGGTTTCTTCTGTATTCCTTATTTAAAAACAAAAAAATCACTAAATTATAATCAGATAAAGGATAGTATATTTCAGGTAAATTCTATCATGAAATTGTATTGATGGTTTAGAATCACCATAAGAAATACCAACACCAACATTATTCTGTTTTTCATGTACAAGTTTTTTTTTAATTTTAATTTTCTCGTAGTTAAAGCATGTGTTGTGTGTTTAACTCTCGTAATGAATAATGAATTTAATTTAATATAAATGATTTTTTTTCATAAAATATTATTATAATTATTTTTAAAATAATAAATGTATCTTAAAAATTATTTGTTTAAATATAAATTAAAATTTTAAATTTTAAATCAATCAAATTAAAAAAATTTTTGTTTATTATATATTATATATAAATTATGTGGGATAATGTTGTGTTATTAGAAATAAAATTAAATTAATGCTAATTAAATTTAATATTTTTTTTAAGATTTTAAATATTATAAAGGTATTAATTATTTGATTAACTATTTTAATTTTTTATTTATAGAGTTTTTATTTTTTACCATTTACTAAAATTTACTTAATTATTTTTTATGGTTACAAGCAAAATGTTTTTACAATGTCTGTCTCTTCATTAGTATTCAACTTAAAAAAGTTTTGTAAAGTAAAAATGAACTTTCAAAGTGAAAATTTAATTGAATGAATAAAGTGGATTTAGCTTAACTGCATTTTTGGATGTAGGAATGGATTTAATCTTTGAAACTTTCATGGACACTTCAGTTGTATAGACTATATGGTTTAAATTATCAAATCCAATAAATCTTTGTTTGATTTCAAATAAAATTGATCAACAGATATATCACATAGGGGCTAAATTGTAGAATAATGGAACTATTTGAAATGTGTTTTTTTTTCAATTGCTTTATATAATATATACACAGTTTAGTTTTTTCTTTCCCTTAACCATACATAATATTGAAATAGTTTACAAACAAATTACTAATTTACATGGATGTTTAAATATTTTATTTCTGGATCATGTTGACACATTCCTTTTTGTCATCAATATATTTTTAGATATGGATATGGATGACTAGAACGAAAGGTTTTTTTCAAGGGTTTTTTCTTTGCTTTGGATTCATGGTTTTCTATGGGCTTAGTTTCTTTGCATTTCAATGTCCTTGCAACTTTTTCTTCCTTTAGCTTCCTATAACTTCTACATATTTTCTCGATCATATGACCCACTGTGTGGCCTACAATATAGCAGTCCATTAGCATGGTAGAGGAAGAACTAGAATTTTTAGGAAGTTTGATACACTCTCCTATTTTTCATTCTCAAGCCAAGAATTATGTGTTAATCACTAGAAGATCTTCTCATATCCTGTCACATGCTCTGAATTGTCCTCTTACACCACATTTCAATCCTTCTAGAAATTTGCGATCAAGTTCGTGTTCGGATTCACAGACTCTAGAGTTGATTGAAGGTTGGTATTTAATGGGGATGGCTTGGCTTAATCATTTCCAATATCTCCTCTATTCACTCTTGGGTTTCATCAGCCCAACCTTTATCTCTACTCCTTTTATTTACGAATAGTTATAGTTATGGCTTGACTTACTACTTGACCCAATCAAGACTATGGGTTGGGGTAACTCCCCACAGTTATGCGAAGAATTATTCTCAAACTATGGAATTGTGAGCACTAACAGGAGTTGGGTAGTCCCTTCAACTAATGGGCCCAATAGACGAGAACCATTTGTTGGGTTGTGTTATATTCTTTCCACGACTAACCTACGTAGTGAACCAGGGGGTTAGAGGGCGGGTGGAGCCCCCCCTTCATTGCGTCGATTGCGCAGTGGGCGGCGGCAGCCCCCCCTGTCTGGGGGGTTTGAGGGGGGCGGGTAGCCCCCCTCTACGGGGTTCGGGGCAGCACCCCGAGAAATTTTTTTTTTGACCCTATATTAGGTTGGGCAAACCTACCTATGGTTTTTTGGTCCATGGTTTTAGACGCGATGGTTTTTTTCGGTCCATGGTATTGGATGCTTCGGCATGTATAAATATGTATTGTAACAATGAAAGGAATATAATGAAAAATCAAGCTAATAGTCTCGGTATTGAGATTGAGTGGGAAATCTCTGTGTATATGTGTTTTATTTGTTATGCTCTCGCATTTTTATTTTTCCTGTGATTTAGAATTTGTATGCAGGTAATTTTCTGTATGGGGTTAAAACCTACATTTGGTATCAGAGCTGTTTTGGCTTCAAGGGGATGCCTTTGTTGCTGAGGGGTTTCGCTCAGGCCTGTGGTAGACCCTGCTCAGTAGGAGATCTACGAGATCGATTCTGGTGGTGAAAGAAGATGGCGAGCAGCGAAAAGATAGAGATTGAGAAGTTCAATGGTCAGAGTTTTGACTTGTGGAAACTCAAGATGGAGGATCTGTTGGTGGATAAAGATCATTGGATCGCAGTAGATCCGGGTACTAAACCAATGGGAGTGACCGATGAAGAATGGAAGAAGTTGGATCGGAAGGCAAAGAGCACAATATGATTGTGTGTCTCGGATTCAGTATTGTTGAATGTATCAGGCGAAGCTACGACGAAGGCTTTGTGGGACAAGTTAGGGACTTTGTACCAATCTAAGTCTCTGGTGAATAAACTGTTCTTGTGGAAAAAACTGTATAACCTGAGGATGAAAGATGGAGACTCGTGACAGAGCATCTGAATGCGTTTAATACTGTGGTAAGTCAGTTATCATCTGTTGATATTAAAATTTCAGATGAAGATAAGTGCATCAGTCTGTTGTGTTCTCTACCAGATTCGTGGGATAGTCTGGTTATTGCAATAGGTAGCAATGCAACTACTTTGGAGTTTGATGAAATAGTCTCAGCCTTGCTGACGGAGGAGATGAGATGGAAAAATATGGATAACCAGAATGGTGATGTGCCTTGTCTGTACGAGGACGGGCCCAGAACAGAAACAAAAATAAGTCATCGAGTGGGAGATCTAAATCTAGAGGGAGATCTAAATCTCCAGGAAAACCTACAAAGGTGGTGTGCTGGAAATGCGGAAAGGAAGGGCACTTCAAAAGGGAGTGTAAATCTAAAGCTCCTGATAAAGGAAAGGGATTTGACGATGCTCCTTCTGCAGAGGCAAAACCACCTCAGATGAAGGTGGGGATGTGTACTTGGCTTCTTCAAGTACACATGTAGATCATGAGGCATGGTTGATTGACTCAGGTGCATCCTTTCACTTCACTCCCCATAGAGAGTGGTTCTGCGAGTATGAGAAATATGATGGTGGTGATGTCTTCTTAGGAGATGATAGGAAGGCTAGAATCATTGGTCGCGGAAAAGTATAGTTGAAGTTGAAAGGTGGAAGGGTTATAACCCTTCCAGGTGTTCTCCATATTCCTGCGTTGGCCAGAAATCTGATTTCTGTAAGCAAGTTGGATGATGCAGGTGTAAAGACAGTGTTCAAGAAGGATACCTGTAAGATGGTTCAAGGAGCACTGGTATTGATCCAGGGAGTTCGGATTGGAACTATGTACAAGCTGCAAGGTGGCACTGTTGTTGACGGGTGCAATAGTTCTATGGTTCCTGAAAATGGAGCAGAAAATCTAGTGGTCTCTAGGGAGAAGACCATCCTGTGGCATCAAAGGCTTGGACATATTGGAGAGAAGGGCCTTCGAATACTTCATGGTAAAGGTATGGTAGAAGGTATGAGTAATAGCTCTCTGGATTTTGATTTCTGTGAAAATTGTGTATACGGGAAGCAGAATCAGGTGAGTTTCCCCTCTGGTGGTAAGAGGATGAAACAAATATTAGAGTTTATGCACAGTGATGTGTTTGGACCTGTGCAAGTTCCATCACTGGGTAAGTTTGTGTACTATGTATCATTTATAGATGACTTCTCAAGGAATACATGGATATATTTCCTTAAGAATAAATCTGAAGTCTTTGACAGGTTTAAAGAATTTAAGGCTTTGGTGGAAAATCAGACAGAGAAGAAGATAAAGGTGCTGAGGACAGATAATGGTGGAGAATTCTGCAGCAAGGAATTTGAAGAATTTTGTAAGATGTGTGGTATAGCATGGCAGAAGACTACTCGATATACACCTCAGCAAAGTGGAGTCGTAGAAAGAATGAACAAGACGTTGGTGGAAAGGGAAAGAAGCATGCTCAGTGGTGCCGGGTTAGGACAGGAATTCTAGGCAGACGCAGTGGATACTGCATGTTACTTGGTCAACAGGTCACCTTCATCAGTGTTGGAGGATAAGACTCCACAAGAAGTATGGACTCGTAAGAAACCCTCTCTTTCACAT
>APFE031039925.1:0-10837 GCA_000404065.3 Pinus taeda
TAATAATAAATTAAAATAAATTAGAAATCATTCATATAAGTGTCGGCTTCCTTAAAAATTAGGGATCTAGGTTTATTTATTCCCAGGTCGATAGACTCTTCTCTCAATAAGCTTTCATTCATATTCTTTCTGAATTAGTCCTGATGATGGACCCTCTTTGGGGTTTGAAATGTCGACAGAATGAACACAAAACTATGGATAATCCTGATCATGCCACTGCAAAAAACTTCCGCAGAAGCCTAAAATGTAACAAATTAATAGTTCTTTACTAAATTCTTCAATTCTGTTATTATCATCTTAGATACATCTAACTTTGGATCTATCATGCGCAGAGAGCGATCAAATCTCTCAAGGTCCAAACCTTATTTTTGGAATGTACAATTTGATGAAAGGTTTGCACCTTTAGGGATTTGATCCCTCTTTGCGCAATGATAGATCTAGAGTTATATGGATCTAGGTTGGTTCCAGCTAAAGACATCAATGTCACAATTTTATATTATCATTATTATGTATATGTTTCAGATAAATTTCATAATTTGAAATTTACATTATGTTTTCTTTGCTTGACATGACTATATCATTTTCTTCTTTAATTTAGTCTATGTTGCGCACCTTGAATGGTTTGTACATCGGTGTTTGAATGCTTTGAGTGGTTTGCGTGTTTATGTGTTTCAATTTGGATGGTAATGTTTGTGAATGCTACACTTGTTGTGCTATATTTCTATATATGTATGTAATTTTCTATTAGTAATTAGTTGGTGACGAAGAAAGGAGACAATTATGTCAATAGTTTATAGGAAAAAATTGGTACTACCCATCTATTTCATTTAATTTTAGGTATCACAACTTTTGACAACTAATTAATTATTAATAGTGTCCCTCTAAGCATTACTAAATATATCTTGAAGAGAAGGTTTAATTTTAATTTTTCTCAGTTACCTCAGTTTGTTGAGATGATAGATATTGTTAATAACTTTAATGATGAAAAATGATGAAATAAACATTAGGGGACTTTTGAGGTCTAAAATGGGCCTCCTAAAAAAAATGTACAACCAAAATACACTTTATAAGAACCAATAGGATTCAAGATGATTATGTCAACCATGGGGGGTGATTCACCATTTTTTGTAGTAAAAAACTAAAAAAATAATATAAAATAAATAAACTAATAAAACTACTTTTTCAACTCTTATTTCAACTTAATCTCCCTAGATTTTACTCAAAAATTTACCAAAGTGGAGAGTACTCATTGGATGCAAAAATTTAATTCATCATCCAAGGAATACCCATGTTGCATACTTTTGATGGTCCTTGCTACGCGAAAAATGAGAAATACATGAAAAAATGTGATTGCAATCAAGTTTTTCATGTATTTCTCATTTTCATGTAACACGATCCATCAAAAATATTCAACATGGACACTTCTTGGATAAGAAATCAAATTTTGCATCCAATAAGTTTTTCTTCTCGAAATTTTAGTAAACCCATAGGGAGATAAGTTGAAAATACGAGTTGAAAAAATATTTTTTTTTCATTTTTCTCTCTAAAATTCGATGATATAATCTAATCTTATTCTATTATTTCCACTATTATTTTATAATTTCGTTAGGAATTCCATTTTAGACCTCAAAATTCCCCTAATTATTTTGAATGCAAAGTGACAATGTAACAACGTTGTTTGACGGAAAATGTGAATAATTAGAATGTAGCCAATTACAAATAGTCTTCATTGTGATCAATCTCAGACTATTTTCTTCTACTATTCTTACCGTCACCCCTATTAGTTTTTCCATCTTTTCATATCGATTATACAAAAAGGGCAATTGAAATCATAAACCTTTCAAATATTTAACTCAAACTTAGATAGTAGTAAACATCATATAGTCTCTCTCTTGCTCTCCAATATTAATAGGTTGAATTACTATAACACAAAAATCAATGCACATTGTCAATAAGTTTTTTATGCTTACACTGAAATCAAGGCACATTTTTAATCCAATCACTTTAAAATTAATGTATCGTCATACATCCAGTTACATCATATCAAAAATCAACATCTACATTGAAATCAATGCCTCTGATGCAAACAATAAAAAGAGATTAGAGGAAAACATCTACACTAAAATCAATTCATCTAATGAAAACAATCAAATAGGATTAGACAATAGCATCTACATTGAAAATCAATGCATCTAATGCAAGCAATCAAATAGGATTATAAATCAACATCTACACTAAAATAAATGCATCTAGTGCAAGTAATCCAATATAATTACAAATCAACATCTACACTAAAATACATGCATCTAGTGCAAGCAATAAAATATAATTATAATAAACAGCTACACTAAAGTCAGTGCATCTAATGCAAGCAATCAAATAGGACTATAAATAAACATCTACACTAAAATCAATGCATCTACTACAAGAAATCAAATACGATTAGAAAACATTTACACTGGAATTAAGACATCAAGTGCAATCAACCAAATAGGATTATAAATCTACATTTACATTGAAATAAATGCATCTAGTGCAAACAATCGTATTTCATTAGGAATCAACATCTACACTGAAATCAATGCATATAGTGCAAGAAATCAAATAACATTAGGAATCGCCATCTACATTGAAATCAATACATCTAGTGCAATAAATATTCTACTCTCTCACCTCCTCCACCAATATCTAATTTTCCATCTACCTCTCCTTCTTTGTCTCTCTATATCACCCCCAAACATACAAATTCTCTCTCCATCACTCCCTTGTCGCTCCCTCTTTCTTCTTCCCCCCTTCTCTCCCCTTCCAACACCATCTCTTTGTTACTCCCTCTATTGATCCAAATTGGATCATTATATTTTTTTTTCATCCATCTCAATTCATTTGGAATGGAGAAAGTGGAGGAATCAACTCACGGGACCATTTTTACTAGCAGGACCCAGTTTGTCAAAATAGGGTTGGAAACCTTCCAGGAGAATTTTGAGGCATCAATCGAAATTTTTTGTCGGTAAAACTTGGATGCTATAATGCAGCACCATTTCATGCTATTCTGTACTCAGACATATTTCTAGTGGCACAAGAAATGCATCAATCAGAGTTTGTATGCAAAAGTTATGCCACTTAGAAGTTGACCTTCCTATTTTCACACCTATAGTTCGGGAGGATGTCACGTGAACCCCCATTATTCATGGAAAATGGGCTAGACATGTGCCTATGATGTATAAGACTCTAGAAGAGTCTATATTGTAACTCTAGTTAAGAGTTGATGTAGTCAAAATTAACCACTAGTAGGCTATCATGTTGTTCTATAACCAGGCCACTAGGAGGAAGAGGCATTCCATTCTTTCGAGAACATTTTGTTCCATAGTTGAGAAAAGATAGCCAGGAGAGATAAGAAGTGGAGAAAAAAGAGAGTATTTTTTCACTGTAGATCCCCATGGGCCACAAGCATTACTTCTTGGTACCTATAGCCATATTTTCAAACAGAGAAAGAGAGTGAATCAGCCTCACCTTCTAGCTGTGTTTTCTACAGAAAGGGTTTCCCAGAGAGAATATCTTGTGTCTTATGTGTGTGTGAGCTTATTTTTTCCTTCTCTATTTTTCTTCATCATTTCCATTTGCATACATGCACTAAATAAAGTAAAATCTAGAAATCTAGAAATTAAATAGAACTATAATAGTGTAGGATCTTATATTTTTAATATAATATTATCATATCTGCTCTAATGAATTATCCAATGGAATATGCATGGTAGTTTACGGATAATTTGGTACCAAAGCAGGTTTCTTTGGATATTTTGTGAAGATTGCAAGGATCTAGATCGGTGGGGCCTAAAATTTTAAAACCTTATTCATGGCTAACGAATCTATGAAAGGACCTCATGATCCTGCAAAGGTGAGGTTTTCACGACTTGAAAAACAACTTATATATATATATATATATATAATATAATTATATATATATATATATAAATATATATATATATATATATATAATATATATATATATATTATATATATATATATATATATATTATATATACACCACAATGTAAACCTCCTCATGGCATCCCTGAGAAATAATCTGGGTTTATTTTGAGAATATGGGGGTTCAAATACAAAGGACAAATAAAAAGGGGAGTCTTCACCACCATCTGTGTGAGCGAATGATGTTGTTCAAGCCCAAATAGTTGGACGAGGCTTGTGTACAGGCACAACACATGGAAAACATAGTTTTGAAAAGAGTGTAATCAAGTGGACTGAAGTAGAAGGAGAAATAAGAAGCTTCTAAGGAGGGGAAGAATAAGCAAAAAGGGGGAAGATAGAAAGATGGTGTTCATAGCACACCAGTGCAAGGATCCTAGTGCCCATTGCAACCATTGCAACATTGATGGGCATACAGAGGAGAAGTGTTAGAAGTTGCATCCATGAACAAGAAGAAGGATAACAAGAAGAAAAATCTTATGGTCACTGATTCGAGCAACCAAGTTGAAAGAAGCTCGGATGTGGATGAGAAGATTGTATGTACATCAAACAAAAGGAGGTGAATCTGAATATCTTTTGACAATGAGAAGAGAACGAAATGGCCAAGCTCTTCTATATCAAGATACAAGTCAAGAAGACAAATATTGATGCTTTATTTGACTCAGGATCACAGGCGAATATCATTGTAGCAGAGTTGGTCAAGAGGTTGGGGCTAGAAGTTCATGATCATCCAAACCCATATCCATAGGGATGGGTAAATAAGGATGAAGAAATGAAGGTACCAAAATAGTGTAAAATTAGATTTTCTATGAGTGTTGATTTTATTGATGAAGTAAATTTAGATGTGGTTCCCATTGATGTATGTGGAGTCATGTTGTGGAGTCCATACATGTACACACATGATGCAATATTCATTAGGAGAGCCAACTAGTACCATCTCATCAAGGATGGAAAATTGTTCGTCATCGATGCACAAAAAAGCAAGTCGAAAATTTCACTAATAAGTGCCAATCAAGCCAAGAAATTGATCAGTTCCAACAAGAAGTATATTTTATTATTTTTAAGAGAAAGTCAGTTTGAAGAGGACTCAATAAGATGTAATGCATCCCTAGAGGGGTGTACTAAGAAACAAAAACAAAAATTGGAGTATTTTTTTACAAGAATACAAGGATGTGTTCTGAGAGCCTAAAGGGTTAGTACCACGTAAGAGAGAACTAGAGCATGAAATCTAGCTATTGTCAGGATCCACATTCCCAAATATTGGGTTGTATAGGCAGTATGTTATAGAAGAAATTGAAGGGAAAAAACATTTGTAGCAGCTACTAGAACAAGGTGTCATTCAACTGAGTACATCACCATGTGTGTCACCCATCATCATTATTTTGAAGAAGGATGGGACTTAGCGGATGTGTATATATTTCAGGGTATTGAACAAAATCATGCTCAAGGATAGATACCCCCTACCTAGGATAGATGATCATCTAGATCAATCGCAATAAGAAAAGTACCTCACCAAGTTGGACTTGAGATTTGGATATCACCAGGTTCGAGTCAAATAAGAAGATACATGGAAGACCACCTTCAAAACTAGGCAAGGTTCGTATGAGAGGTTAGTTATGTCATTTGGCCTATGTAATGCACCAACTACATTTATGAGATTAATGAATGATTTATTGTGCTCTTTTATAGATTCATCTATTATTTTCTTTTGGATGATATACTAGTATATAATGCTACCTGGGAGGAGAAAATGTCACATTTGATACTGGTGTTGGAGACATCGAAGAAGCACCAACTACTAGTAAATCTCAAGAAATCTGATTTTGTGCAGTAGCTTTTGGTGTATCTGGGCTATGTGATCAATGGAGGATAATTGAAGATAGATCCTTCCAAGATGGAGACCATCACGAAATGACCAATGCCTACTAATGTTTCTGAGGTCAGGAGTTTCATTGGGGCAACATGGTACCTAAAGAAGTTCATAGCCTCATTTTTAGTAGTAGCAATACTACTCCATGTCATAACAACAAGTGGAAAGAGTTTCTGGTGGGGAAAAGGTCAACAAAGGGCTTTCGAAGAGCTAAAGAATAAGATCATATAAGCAACATTTCTAGCATTACCAAACTTGGATTGACCCTTTGAAGTGGAGATAGATGTGAGTGGGTCTGCTATGGGAGTTGTCTTGGCGCAGGGAGGAAGGCCTCTATGTTACCATTCTAAAATATTTCATGGGGAAATTCTTAACTATCCTAGCTATGACAAGGGTCTCCATGCCATGGTGCAAGTTGTGAAGAATTAGAAGCATTATCTAATGGGAAAGGAGACAGTAATCCACATAGATCACCAGCCATTACAGTACTTGCAATCCCAAAGTAAGCTACAACATGCCAGGCACTACAAGTGGATGGGGTTTCTACAACAGTTTCATTTGGTGACCAAGTATAAGAAGGGAATCACAAACAAGTTGGTCGACATGCTTTCAAGGCCACCCACATCGAAGATTACAAATTTGGGGAGACTTATGCACATGGAACCATTCACCCATGATTCATTCAGGGAGTCATATTCAGAAGATGAGGACTTCAAGGAGGTGTATCAATAGTTGCAGAGTCAGAGTCATGTGCATTATGGCGATAACACGGTTGACTACCATCTCCAAGATGGGTTACTCTACAAGTTGGATAAGCTATGTGTTCCTAAAGGTGGGAGATTGTAGTCGATCAAAGAGGCACACATCTCCAAGGTTGCAGGGCACTTTGGAGTAGGGAAGACCATGGCTAACTTGTAGAGTTATGTGCATTGGCCCAAGATGCAAGAGCAGGTAGCTAGGTTCATAAGGGGATGCATTCTTTGTTGTACCAGCAAGCCTAGAAACAAGAAACAAGGTCTATATCATCTCTCACCTATACCTATTCATCCTTGGGAAAGAATTTCCATGGACTTTATGGGAGGATTACCAACAAACACAAAGGGACATGACTACCTATTCGTGGTAGTTGATAGGTTTAGCAAGATGTCTGTTTTGATGCTCTATAAAAAGACCATAAGTAAGCAAGAAGCATCAAACTTGTTCTTTGAACAGTTATAGGTGCAGTTTGGGATACCAAGGAGTATCATTTCAGACAAGGATACAAGATTTCTCAATGTGAATTCTAGACTACGTTGTGGGAGAATATGGAGACAAATTTGAAGAGAAATACAACATTCCATCCATAGACAGATGGGCGGACAAAACTATCCAACAGGACTTTGGTTCAGCTCCTGAGGGGATACAACCATAAGCATCTGAGGACCTGGGATGAAAATCTGATATATATACAACATTCATACAATAGAGCAGTCCACACTTCTATAGGAAACTCCCCATTTGAGACTTGTTTTGGATATTTTCGACCTTCATCTTTGGATATTTCATATGCATAGCAAGGAGGAGAGAGAGAAGATCTTTAACAAGATGCCTTGAGGGCTAAAAATTTTATAGAGAAGATCAGGAAAATCCATCTATAGGTACAAGAAATAATGCAGAAGTTGTAGGAGAAGTATAAGGCCAGGCATGATCAACACAGAACAGAGAATTCTATGAAGGTGGGAGATAGAGTATGTTTATAGTTGAACAAAAAGAGGCTACAAGGGTCTGGTAAGAAAATCAAGGCTCTAAGATATGGTCCCTTTCAGATACTGGAAAAGGTGGGTGATAATGCCTATTGAGTAAGTTTACCACCATATATATGCATTTACTCAATTGTGAATGTAGAGAATTTGAAACTCTATGAGCCTTCCATGCTAGATCAGGAAGAAGAACAGGTCATACCTTCTATAAAGGATTTGGTAGCAAATGCTGAAGCAGAGTCGATAGAAGATATAGTTTTTCAGAAGAGGTCTAGAACTACAATACAAGGACAGCATGACCTTTGGCAAACTGGATTGAAGGGACAACTTCCAGGCAAAGCTAAATGCTACACAAGAGAGAAGGTAGAGGAAAAATTTCCTCACCTCATTCAGTGAAAGATTTTGGAGACTAAAAGCCTCCCAAAATGGGGAGGTGTGATCCAAATTAGATCATTATATTGTTTGTCTTCCATATCAATCACTTGGAGTGGAAAACGTGAATGAATCAACTCACAGGATCATTTTACCAGTGAGGCCCAGTTTGGAAAAACAGGGTCTAAAACATTCCATGATCCAGGTGGATATTGGTGGCCACCTGCCAAGTCCACCTATACCCCCACCATTGTTTCTCTCAGCATTTTCAGTTTCCTTAAATGTAGCACAACTTACTATTTTTAGCATTTTTTCGGGTCCTGAACTTCCGAAGCCATTTTGAGGCCCTAAACGACGTTTTTAGGACATTTGGGGGCAACATGGGTCCATGGGCCCATGTTTCTCTTCCCAAAGTGGTAGTGCTTGGATAGATATTTCTAACGAGCTATTGTACGTGTCAAACAGAGATCGTATGCCAAAGTTACGACCCCAGGAAGTTGATGTACCAATTTACCCAAACGGGGCCCATAGTTTGGCATTTCATCTTCTAGGGTTAGGTTTTTGAATGTAAGGGATTTCCATTGTTTCTCAACAATAAATAGGCCTTTGAGCCTCATTGTAACACAGTTCAGAGGCATGTAACCACCACATCTCTTCTCAGAGATAAGCTATCGTCGCCCTAGCCAGTTTATTTCCATTACTGTTTGTAAGCATATTTCAATATTTTACATTAATGAAATGAAGTATTATTTCCACTGCATATATGTGTTTATGGTTATCTCTATAATTTGTTGCGTTCCTGTTTAAGTATGGATCATTCCAGGAGCATTTTGAGGCATCAAAAACTGTTTTTTGGGGGTAAAACTTGGTCTCTTTAGCATAACACCACTTCATGCTATTCTACACTCAGAGATATTCCAATAGTGCAAGAAGGGCATCAATCGGAGTATGTATGAAAAATTTAAGCCACTCAGAAGTTGACCTTCCTATTCTCACACCTATGGTTCAGGAGGATGTCGCATCAGCCCCCATTTGTAACAACCCTAGTTAAAAATTCCATGTAAAAATATATAAGACCACAATGATTAGACACGTATTCCAAGATGAATGGTGGGAAAAATATCCTAGTGGGTTTTGATTTGGTTTATTATTCCTAGGGAAATTGGAAAAGGCAATGACCAAGTCTTGGAAAGGCATGAGGAATTTATTCACATTTTATTTATGAAAATAATGGAAATTAGGAGAAAAGGAAGGTGAAAGGTCATAAATTGCATGTGAGGAGGAAAATAATGGGAAATTGAAGAAAATAGAGGCCTCATTGATAAAAAGTCTTATGAGGATCAATGTGTGCGCTTGGTAAGTGTAATCTTGGTCAGTTCAGTTTTGGAGCTCTCTCTCTCTATTCTCTCCCTCTCATATTCTTGGATGGTTAGATTTTTCTTGGAGCACTCTTGGAGAGTGTGGTGTACTTGGATTTTTGGAGAAATAAGGCAAAGGAAGAGCAGAAAAGTGCAAGATGACATTGGGATTAATAGCTAGAGTGGGTTTGTCTTGTAGGTATCGAGTTGCATGTATGTTTTTCTCACTAGTTTTTGCATGCATGGCACATGCATGTGGTTTTTTGGTCATGATCTATCATTGGCATGGAGGATTGCCTAGATTGACAATGGAATTATCTAGCCTTGCCATTTCCAAGATAGCCATGGGGATTGTGGGTTTATTTCATTTTTTTCTTCAGTTGGTTCTCATGTTTCCTTAGCTTGGGTTGATTTATTAGTTCCTGGAAGCCCTAGTAGGACAAATTCTTTGGAATCCCTATAACAGCTTGGGTTAAGTTACTAGTCCTAGAAGCCTTGGTTCGAAAAACACTCTAGAAGCCCTTGGTGGGTTGATTACTAATCCTAGAAGACCTGGTTGGACAAATGCTCTGGAATCTTGATGACAGCTCTAGGTTGAGTTACTAGTCCTAGAATCCTTGGTTGGAACAAATGTTATGGAGCCCTAGAAAGCTTAGATAGAGTCCAATATGATGATGATTTTTTTATTTCCAACCATGAGGTGGAATCATTGTTTTGATGGGTTGAGATGGATGGCCTATGGAAGCCCTTAATGGTTTTGGATTAATGTGTTCTATGAGATCCCACATTCACGCTTGGAATATTCCATGGGGGTGAATGGCTAAAGAGAGATTTGGCTCAGCCATTCTACAGTCGGATGGAACATGGTAGTCCCATATCAAGTTGGCTTTTTCATCATTGAAATGAGGTTATTTCTCCTTGTATTATGTGAGTATTATACTGGTTTATATGCTCATTATATGGCCATGATATCCTTGGTATTTCTATTTTTATTATGTTGGTTATGATCATGTATTATGACAGTAGCTATGTATGCCTCTCATCATGTTTTTACTTTTATATTAATGAACAATGTATTCATGGCCTAATGGATGAAACTGCAACTAAAGTGATAAGGAAACAATGCCTCATATAGAAGCTTAGATACGTATGAGAACCATATGCTCAGATCTGTTATTTACAAAATGTTTGTCATGGCTAGTATGGGTCCATTCAAGGTATTATTCAAGTAATTGCATTAATACTATTATTTATATGTTATATTAATGTTCTTAAGGTTTCATTCAATTCTATGCAGTGACCTGGGCTCTAGGCCTGAAAATGTGGCTTAAATTCGGGGAACGCTTGCATGGAACTTAGAAAAATAGTCCCTCGACGCTCGGTTGCAGGCCCAAGAGGGCATCCATAGGTCCCTGGACACTAGTATGCCCATAGCATGAGAGCATCCAGAGGTCAAGTGGTCCAAATGTTTAGTGGGAACCAAGGGTTGGTTGACAAAAAGGTTGGATTGGTTC
>APFE031039952.1:2534-24169 GCA_000404065.3 Pinus taeda
ATATAGATATACGTTGGACCATTCATACCACCATTCAACGGATTCAAATGCAACGGATTCAATACCATTCAAATACCATTGTACACTGTTCAATACCATTCAACGCAGTTAAACAGTGGATAGCGTTAAAACCATTCAACGTAGTGCAAGACATCGTTTCAAATATCACAGTTCAATGGGACAACATTTTTAAATACCATTCATCGTTTCAAATAAAACTCAACAACGTTAAAAACTCATTCAATATTCAAAACTCAAAAACACTGTGTCAAACAATCAACATGGTAGTTTAATACCAAACAGCCCATCCAAAAAAAATGTGTGTATTGAACGTTGATATTATTCAATAAACCAAATGATTGATACCACTCCTCATCGTTGAAATTCAAACGCATAGGCATATACGTAGATAAATTCAGTTCAAACTCAAACGCATGAGCAGCGTTACCATACCATTCAACAACGCATACTAGTGGCGTATCTTTGCAGTGGCACCGTCGGGCCTCAATATAGACAGTTGTGCAGTGCGGAAGAGGCAGGTTATTTCAGAATAGAAGGGAATAAGATAGAGGCAGAGGCAGAGGCAGAGGAAGAGGAGTTACAAGGAGCATAATAGCTAAAACAAGGAGCTGGCTCTGATACCATGTCAAGCTAGGTAGTAACTCCACAAAACAAACAACTGATTCATCTATTATTCCATAGGTAGGTCATTGTTATATACAAAAGGAGTGATTTTTCAGTTCATCTCCCGATGACTGTTCACATTCCTAATTTATTTATTTACATAAAATTCCCCCAATCATGAAGATTAGGTGTCAACAATTTCCATATTTAGGAATCACAAACTTTGAACTTCTCCCTTCTTGTATATTTTTCTCTCCTTGATTACCTTTTCTCTGATACCATGTATAAATTCCCACTGTAGATGGATAGATTATGCAATATACTAAGGCAAAATACAAGATCTACTTCTACAACAAACTTTGTGAAAGCTTAATCAAATTGAACAAGATCAATGAGAACACATATAACTGAGAATGAGAAATCAATCACACATAACATAGATGAAATAACCCAGGGAAAGCATCAACACAAAACTCCAATCTATGTATTATCATATAAGTGGAAGTATGTTCAAGTTACAAAAGGAATCAGCTCTCAAGCTATCCTACTCTCTCTGCAATCAAACAATATATCTCATAGACTGAATAGACATAGTATATGTCCTCCTCAAGCCCTTCAAGCCTCCTATTTCCTTGTGCAGTTTTTCTTGGGGTCCAGTGATGCCACATGTGTGAATTGGCCTCATCACACTCACAAAAACTGAAGAAGTAACTGTGCAATCCTCAAGGGAAGAATTCCTTATGCATGCAAGAGATATTCACAATGGAATATTCCTGCAACTAATAGTACACTATCCCTCCATCTGATCTCAACTAGGTATCTGTCTGAACTGGCATGCATGAGTTATTTATGAGAGAATATTCAGTTATCTAAAGTGTAGCAGTTACATGCATGCATGCATTAACTAACTAAACTCACAATTAATTCAACAAACTGTTTGAATTAATCTATCTGGACTTGACTCAGTTAACTGAGCCAACTAATTACAACTCATCCTTATCTCTTTAACTGGTGGATAAATTCCTCAATCAATGGAGAAATTATTGGATGTCCTCACATAGACTTCATGTTTGATTTTCCACAACTAATTAACTCATGGTGAAATTAATTATTTTACAAATAGCTTCTAAGATCAAATTCGAAATTTACTTCTCTATTTTAGTTTAGGGACTAACTAAAATAGGAAGGTATCTCGAAATGTTATTCATAACAATACTAAATTTAGCACTTCTATATTTAGCATTTCTTGTTGTTATTTTCAATAGAAAATATAGAAGTAGTAGGGACACTTGGAGCTAATTCAAGAGAACATATAAACAGTTAGACTTTCCAATAAGGAAATGAATATGCTCAAAAACACCATCTAAGAGATGTCATATAAAGAAGGAACAATTATCAAATTTCTCAATCAAATGAGCAAAGAAAAAATTGTTCAGGAAAAACTGAATAGGACTCACTTAGTGGCCAAAGCCAATTAGTTGAAGAAAAATAAGATATTAATAACACTGGTGGATAAGAAGGTAAAAGACATCGAAAATAAGGTGTGGCAATTTAAGGATAGATGTGAAGTTCTTTATGATAAAAAAAAATTCTCATATTTTTTTATGGACATGGTAAAAAAGCCCTCACGAACACCCTCAATGCTACCAAGGTAGGCTAGAAGAGATTTGGATATGAATAATGTCCTTTACAAGGTAAAGAAGTTGTGAACTTATATGAAAGTAATTTTGAGATCTTGTTCATCCCGAGGAACATTTTTAGAGAACTAGGAAAGGTGGATTATGAACCAGTCAAAACCCAATGAGGACTCATTTCAGAAGCACATGCATGTGAGGCTCCAATGGGAAATGAATGGAAGGGCATGTTAAAATTCTACATGTTAGCTCTCTAGAAGGAATTATGATCGCTATCATGACCAAATTCAATAGAGACTGGGTCAAGTTCAAAACCATCACCATAACTTCAAGATCAATTTTAGTAGGAAGCAGCATCTATAACACACTCATTATAATGATTGACCTATACAACAACCAAAAAGAGATAGAAAGAAGGCCCAACACCCAACCAATAGAGAGATAAAGAATTGTTAATCCAAATCTAAAGGGGCCCACCCACAACCAATAGATCCTTCAAGAAACTTCTAGAAGATTTAGTTAGTTATAGTATAGATGGAAATCTTGTAAAAAATATTGGTGGTTTTTAGAATACCACTAGTGTTTTATGGTGAGGTCCAGGTTCTTGAGTGGCTATATGGAGGCCTCATTTTGTAAATTTTAATGGTTATAAATCTAGGTTGTAGGGTAAACTTTGCCAAAAATTTTGGTTAATTGCTTGGAGGTTTTGAAGCTATTCTAAGGAATAATTTTGCAGTAAATCTTAGGATTTCTATACCTTCTTATCATGTATTTTCATACCCATCTCATGTTTAGAAGTTTAATACACATTAAACACAATTTTATGCAATTTTCATGGAAATTTGAGTTGTGAAGTTGATTTGTTATGTGAATTGTATGGAATTCTATGAGAATGTTAATTGAAATAAATTATGGTATTAGTATAATGGTTTATTTTGGTTTTGAAATATTTATCAAGATATTTTGAAGATTATATAGTTTTTTTTATATTCCTTACAAGGGATTTATAAGAAATGGTAAATTTCAAAATTTTGTGTTTTCTAATAGTTGAATTCTTAATTACTGAGCTGCCCACTAGGTCTTAAAATTCATTATTGATCCTTTAAATTAGTTAATATGTGTTCTCCATTTTCCATCCGTTTTTCATATTTTCAACTATTCATGTCAAACTGAAGGGTTATGAATACTCCAACTTAGGATCAGTGGAAACGCAACCCAAAAAATACATTTAATGTCTGATATTTTTTTTCCCTTAACCTTGATTCCCTAATATATTTCCAATTTAACACATATCATAGATGAATTTGAATATTATTCATGTATATAGGTATTTTATTTAAATAAAATGTTATGAATGTTAAATGTAAATGATGAATCAATTTTCCAGAAAAGTGTGATATCAATTCTGTCTTATTTATTGATTTGCATTTAACACATTGGAACTTACATCTATGTTGGCTTCAAGGGTCCTGGCCTAGGTTCAAAGTTAGATGCACCAACAAAAAAACCCTAACTACCGGCCCTTTCGGAAACAACCCATGTAGCGCAAGCTATAGTCTCACCCGAAGTAGTATTGGGGGATGATAGAACCAGGTTTCTACATCCATAGGTTAGTGCGATGGGTTCCTGGAGTTTCTAGGGATTCTTTTGGTCTTCACAAACCCTAACCCTTAAAATATAAATATTTACAATAACTCATAGGAACATAATCCAACCCAAATTCACAGAAATAAGTAAATAAGAAGATTTACTACTTTCACGCATCAATTAAGAATTACTTGATATAAATTAAGAATAACAGAGTGAATATACAAAAATTGATTAGTAAAGATAGATGCACAGATACACAAGTATGGCTCAAAATAGTCTTTTCTAGATTCTTTGATGTTACAGATTCTTCTTCCCTGTGCACTCAGCTATAGGGGCCCACGCACTGAGTCAATAGACTTACCAAGGTATCCACACACTCAACAACAGGAACCTTCCCCTTCGCCTTAGTACAGAAAAAAGGTTTCCTGCCTTGTCTCACTTGCCCATACAATGATCTTCCATTCTATTATTACCTCCTAGACTCACTATGAATCCTTTATATATCCTTCTATTTTACAATACCATGGTTTGTGAACCACGGGCGGGCCACAAAACATCCTTTCTTCTAAAAAACTAAGGGACTAAGCCCCTTTTGACTCCTATGACCTTCACTCTCTACACCCACAAAATGCGGAGACTTTACACTTATAACAAAATTAAAGAAAAAATTTAGCCCATGGGACCCTGTCCCAAGAGACCCCCAACACAATTTGGTGACTCATCCTCGAGTCACTTTGTTGGTGGCACCTTGATATTCTTCTTCATCTCACTGAACTTGATTTTGAAATCCTACAGATATGTGGTTCCCTGTGTGGTAGCTCGCTACACTTCTTCGAGCAATTTTTCAGTAGTTAGGCCTTCAACTGCAAGGCACATGGTCCTTTGAGTTTGTTGCATCCCTTTGAGCTTATTCTGCACAGATAGAGTCAACTGGCTAACCCAATTTTCCCATGGTTGTGTCCTTGAAGAGATGATCATTTCCTTGCAGTGCAATTCATCGATCTCACTCTAAATTAACTTGCCTTCTTCCAGTCTGACGAACCTTTACATACGTTCTGAGGTCCGCATCATTGATATGGTTTCGTCAAATTTCCTCTGCATCTCCCTGATGTCTGTGACAATATTTTTCAGAGTAGGGTCCTCCTATAGCAGGGTCCACAATTACATGGATTTCTCAAACAATTCAGTGTAGCCATTGATTGCATATTCGAAGGTCGCCATGCCTACTTTAATTCTGGAGGAGTCATGGGCTTGTAGTTTAAGCTTTAATTCTGATATCTAGAGGTCCATCTCGAACCCGACTCGACCAATTTCATCCTTGGACTCCTTCACTACAGCGACCAGTTTTTGAATATTTTCCGCTGAGGATGCTTCTACCGGGATCTTGAGCTCTGGTATCTCACTTCAGGGCTGTGAAATGGCAGCTTCCAACTATTGTTTTTGGGCTGTGATCTCCTCCTTTTATTTAAGCACCTGTGACTTCTCCTCGAAAATCTGTTGATTATTTGTCTTTACTTCATTAATTATCAATAGTGCACGTTTCTCCCAAGCCCTCAATTCATAAAACACCCCTTGGTGTAGTTCATGCATGTCTAGATGGAGAGTGCCATGAAATTCAAGCTCACCTTGTTAATCTACATCACTTGTGCCCTTTCTTCTTTTGTTTCGGCATGTAGAGATCCTTCTATTATTTGAATGTGGTGGAGATCCAAAGACATCTCTGTTTCCATCACTACCTCACTTGTTTAACTCAGGCTCGCTTGATTCCTGCATGCTTGTCACATGCTCACTTGTATGCTCCCTATTTGGACCTACAACTTAGGTAGGCCTTGTTGAACCTTTCCGAGTGCTTGTTAGTATTTTTCCTTAAAGTGGCCCCAAAGTTGTGAGGTCGTGTCACGAACCACATCACTTATTTCATCTAAGTCCCTTTCAAGGAGGAGAAAAGCAGTCCCACCTACTGATTTGTCAGATTTTTTTCTTGCATGGCCCAGATGAGGTATGCTTCTTCCTTGACCTAACCACGAAGGGGGATTCTAACTCCACACCCCCTTCATCATGTTCCTTTGTTTCTTCCTCCTTAGGTGTTTTCTCCTTTTTTGACTCCTCAACATCAATTGTGGCCTGCAACATTGTTTTCTCTTGTGCTTCTTTTTCTTTGGCTGCCTCTTCTTTCTCCCATGCAGTAGATTCCCTATTCTACACAATCTTTTTCCGAGCAGAAGCCCTCTATTCTTCCTTTCTCCTTTGTTCTCATCATCTGCATGATTGATCCTTCAGTGGAATTACTGGTACCTATGTTGTGATATAAAGGGGTGAGCCAGTCACTTGGCCACTTGTTGATGATCCATGCCATATCCTCGTTAGCCACCAAGTAAGGCAATGTGTGTCATGTGCTCATGGCATCCTTCTTCACGTGAATATGTATATTGCGTAAATCCTCTTTAAAGTCAGCAATCATTTCATATTATGCATGCAATGTGGGTGATAGCCTCGACCTCTAGATAATCACCATCCTTACTTCCATCTCAAAAAGGGCCCAAAAGATATTCACCTTTGTGATGCTCATGGGGTCCTTAGTAGCCCAGAGAAAAGTGAAATTTGTTGCCTCTGGGAGGTCCGAGTCATGTGGAGGAAACTAGATGTCCTCAAGGCTCCTCCAATCCACTAGTGCTATCAAGAGCATAAACCAATCATAATGGAATCCCTTTCCCTCGTCTTGGGCCTCCCTACACTTCTCCAAAAAATTCTTGCATACATACTGAGCCTACTTATGCTGAACTCTTTTGGTGCACCGCATAGGCAAAGAGATCACCGATGCCAGTAATTCATCTGCACGACACTTATACATTATCTTTCTTGCTAGTATCTACATGAAAATATGTATCATGAGATTCATGATAGTGCGGATGGATTATCTTCATGACTTATTTATGAGACCAAAATTGCTCTTCATTTGGTCTACGAGCTTCTTTTCCTATGTTTTTCCTCCAAATTCCTTTCTAGGGTCCACTACCTAGAATGGCGACAATGTAATCCAGTGGATTAACATATATGTGATAGGGATGGGTTCCCTTAGAAGGAGACACCCATCAATGACCAATGTTGGAAATTGGCGCACATAAAT
Organism: Pinus taeda; assembly: GCA_000404065.3. Taxonomy (NCBI): domain Eukaryota; kingdom Viridiplantae; phylum Streptophyta; class Pinopsida; order Pinales; family Pinaceae; genus Pinus; species Pinus taeda. Next base: position 9,510 of record APFE031039952.1, read on the forward strand.
GGTGTTTATTTTGGTACAACTGAAGTGCTTCACCCATAACATATTTAGGAGCCCTGCGGCCCCAACACCAATTACCCATTTCATCGGCTCCAACCATGCGACTTCCAACTTCATAATAGACCTTGGACAGGTATTTTCTCAGCTCCAACTGAGGAAACTTCTGATGGTCCCCTCAGTCCTAATCCTCCATCTTTAGGGTTAGTATGCAGGCTAGAAATGTGCCCTCAAATATCACTTTCTCTGACAATAGTGCATGGACACCATGAACTCCACGTTGTCTAGATCATTTGGTACTTTGGTCATGGCCTTTCATGGTAGAATATATTTTGGTAGCCAAGTCATCAGCTCAACCTCCTCAAAATCAATTTCTTTGATGCCTCCATGCAGTTCTTCTTCACCTAAATCCATCAGCTTTGTTGGTTTGTGACTAATCCATCTTCCCCTTTTGGTGGATTTCTCAGGGGGCTTTCCACAATGACTACCTCACTAGGACCTGCTAAGGTTTCTTGTGCTTCTTTTCCTTTTCCTTCGAAGTAGAAGGCTTAGGTCTAGGAGACATAGGTGTATAGTTGTAAACCACGCAGGGATAGATGGGGCATCCTCTGTCTTAGGGGAGTTGTATTCATTCTTTCTAGAAAAGTATTATGAAAATTGTCAAGCACGTTTGTGATGAGAACCAGTATTTCAGCAAGAATGTTGCAACTCCTGGGGCTACCTACTTTACTTTATCAACTCGTGGTTCATACAAACTTGGAGGTGACGGTGTTGCATACACAAGTAGATGCGATGGGTCCACTCTTTGTTACTACATAGCTGATGATAGACCATTATGGTTTCTCAAACTAGCCTTCTATTGATTTAGAAGAAGCATGATTACCAATGACGAAAAGGGAAATTTACACTAACTGAAATCTTGTCTACTGTAGTAAGGAAAAGTTGAGATCAAACTCTTAAACATTCCACTCATCTAACTAATTGCTAAGAGGTTTTTCTTTAAAATAATGCTAAGTTAACATGTCTATAATCCTACTCCCTCAGGAATGCAACATGAAATAACCAAACACTCTACTGTTGTGCATGTAAATGAACACAATAACTCTTTTTTCCTTTTTGTCCCTTTTTTGTCTGAAAAGTATGAATGCTAAATTCTCTTGGTGATTTGGTAGGTGGATTAGGGATGATGGTGAATGGTCAGATGGCTTGGGAGGCAAGTAGGGGTCTTCTCCTATCTTCCTAGGTGCTTCTTCCACAATTCGGCCTCAAAATAGGGCACTACAGATCATCCTACATGATGTCCTAATGCCTCCTACAAGATGTCCTAATCCTCATACAAGATCCCCTATATTCCTATAGGATCCGGTTGAGAGCAATAGGAGTGATTTGGAAGGTGGTGTAGGGCTTAAGGAAGGTGAATGGTGGGAGAAATAAAGCCACGGAGTGGCTAGGACTCCTTGAGAACTCAAATCAGAGTTTGTGAGATGGTTGGATTTGCTCAACAAACTTGGACAAATGCTCTTATGGAATGATGAATTTGGTGAGGGATTTGGTGGATTTTGATGATTTTAGATGGATGATATTAGGTTGGGGTTGATGATCATGATATCTCTATGCACTGTTGAAGCTCCTGTACTACATCAATCACTGGCATTTATCCATGAATGATGTCAAATAAGAAAGATTTTCAATCAACTAAAGAAAACAAAATTTCATTATCTAGTTGCCTAGTTGATCCATGGAATTACTTGCATTATGATATCAAACACTTATGATATCTAATACAATGTTGAAGATATTAGAAATGACAATTGATTCCTATTCTGGAACATTGGTAAAATGCTGACCTAAGTAGCAGAGAACCCTAAATTCGATGAAAAATCAAAATTCTCCCTTTTTGGGGCTGCATAGGAGTTCCTTCCTCAAACCATGGTCCCTGAAGGGATGAGTGAGGCTAAATCCACCTTCTAATAACTTTTTGGTATCTCTTTATCCTTCTAATCTACTGCTAAAGGAATGCACAAATGGAATCAAACTAATCAAATCCACAACTACTTGCAATGAAATAATGCTAAAACCAATTCAACCATTAATCTGTGAATCCAACTAAGCATAGAAATACAAGGAGAGGAGCCTTTGCTTCTAGGGTTGGGCCCTAATCCAAGAGCTTCATCCATCTGATTTAACTTAGTGATGGATAAAGGAAATGTTTGTTCTCATTATCATATCGGAAAATTACATAACAATGTCTTCCACATGTCTTGAACTAGAAAATGCTTAGTGCTTTTACATTAAAAATCTGAATCCTAATGAGGCTGTAGGCCTCTTTATTTATACAACTGAAGTCTCCAATGACATCCTTAAATCTAGGGACACTTGGATCCCAAACTCAAGATGAACTGGCTCTTTAACTATCACTAGCTCAACTGCCTTTTGATCTTCATGATTCGACTACTTGCAACTCCAAGCTAGTGTGATTTTATGGAGGAATATTTGAATGAGTGAGGATTAAATGAGGAGGATCTTGTTGGGTTGTGTTATATTATTTCCACGACTAGACCATGCATTTAACCGAGGGGTTAGAGGGGGGGCGGAGCCCCCCTTTGTTGTGCCAATTGTGTAGTGGCGCGGGGGGGGTCACAGGGGGTTTGAGGCATACTCGTAACCCCACATTATGGGATCTTGGGCAACGCACCAGAAAATTTTTGTTTTGGACCCTATGTTAGGTTGGGCAGACCCACCTATGGTTTTGTGCATGATTTTTGCAAATGTTTTTTGGACACGATGGTTTTCGGTCCATGGTTTTGGATGCGATGGTTTTTTGGTCCATGGTATTGGATGCTTTGGCATGTATAAATATGTATTGTAACATTGAAAGGAAAATAATGAAAAATCAAGCTAGTAGTCCTAGTTTTGGGATCGAGGGGAAATCTCTGTGTATATGTGTTTTATGTGTTATTCTCTCGCATTATTTATTTTTTGTGTTTTAGAATTCGTATGCAGGTAATTTCTGTATGGGGTTAAAACCTACATTTGGTATCAGAGCAGATTTGGCTTCAAGGGGATGCCTTTGTTTCTGAGGGGTTTCACTCAGGCCTGTGGTAGACCTTGTTCAATGGGAGATCTGTGAGATCGATCCTAGTGGTGAAAGAATATGGCAAGCAGTGGAAAGATAGAGATCGAGAAATTTAATGGTCAGAGTTTTGAGTTGTGGAAATTCAAGATGGAGGATCTATTAGTGGATAAAGATCAGTGGATCGTGGTAGATCTGGGTACTAAACCAAAGGGAGTGTTCGATGAAGAATGGAAGAAGTTGGATCGGAAGGCAAAGAGAACAATACAATTGTGTGTCTCAGATTTAGTATTGTTGAATGTATCAGGGGAAGCTACAACAAAGGATTTGTGGGACAAGTTAGGACTTTGCACCAATCTAAGTCTCTGGTGAATAAAACGTTCCTCCGAAAAAAGCTATATAACCTAAGGATGAAATATGGAGACTCACTGAGAGAGCATCTGAATGAATTTAATATTGTGGTAAGTCAGTTAGCATCTGTTGATATTAAAATTTCAGATGAAGATAAGTGCATCAGTTTGTTCTGTTCTCTACTAGATTCGTGGGATAGTCTAGTTATTGCAATAGGTAGCAATGAAATTGCCTTGCAGTTTGATGAAATAGTCTCGACTTTGCTGATGGAGGAGATGAGACGGAAAAATATGGAGAGCCAAAATGGTGATGCATTCTCTATATGAGGACAGTCCCAGAATAGAAACATAAAGAAGACATCGAGTGGGAGATCTAAATCTCCAGGAAAACCTGTAAAGGTGGTGTGTTGGAAATGCGGAAAAGAAGGCCACTTCAAAAGGGACTGTAAATCTAAAGCTCCTGACAAAGGAAAGGGATCTTATGAGGCTCCTTCTGCAGAGGTGAAAACCACCTCAGATGAAGGTGGGTATGTGTACTTGGCTTCTTCAAGTACACATGTAGATCATGAGGCATGGTTGATTGACACAAGTGCATCCTTTCACTTCACTCCCCATAGAGAGTGGTTCTGTGAGTATGAGAAATATGATGGTGGTGATGTCTTCTTAGGGGATGATAGAAAGGCTAAAATCGTTGGTCGTGGAAAACTAAAGTTGAAGATGCAAGGTGGAAGGGTTATAACACTTTCGAGTGTTCTGCATATTCCTGCATTAGCCAAAAATGTGATTTTTGTTAGCAAGTTGGATGATGCAGGTGTAAAAACAGTGTTTGGGAAGGATACCTGCAAGATGGTTTGGGGAGCACTGGTATTGATATGGAGAGTTTGTATTGGAACTCTGTACAAGCTACAAGATAGCACTACTATTGATGGTTGCAACAGTTCTGTGGTTCCTAAAAGTGGAGCAGAAAATCTAGTGGTCTCTAGAGAAAAGACCATGTTGTGGCATCAAAAGCCTGGACATATTGGAGAGAAGGGCCTTCGAATACTTCATGGTAAAAGTATGGTAGAAGGTATGAGTAATAGCCCTATGGATTTTAATTTCTGTGAAAATTGTGTATACAGGAAGTAGAATTGGGTGAGTTTCCCCTCTGGTGGTAAGAGAGTGAAACATATATTAAAGCTTGTGCATAGTGATGTGTTTGGACCTATAAAGGTTCCATCACTGGGTAAGTATGTGTACTATGTATCATTTATAGATGAATTCTCAAGGAATACATGGATATATTTCCTTAAGAATAAATTTGAAGCCTTTGACATGTTTAAAGAATTTAAGGCTCTCGTGGAAAATCAGTCAGAGAAGAAGATAAAGGTGCTAAGGACAGATAATGGTGGAGAGTTTTGTAGTAAGGAATTTGAAGAATTCTATAAGAAGTGTGGTATATCATGGAAAAATACTACTCCATATACACCTCAGCAAAATGGAGTTGTAGAAAGAATGAACAAGACGTTGATGGAAAGGGAAAGAAGCATGCTCAGTGGTGTTGGGTTAGGACAAGAATTCTAGGTAGAGGCGGTGGATACTGCATGTTACCTGGTCAATTGGTCACCTTCATCAACGTTGGAGGATAAGACTTCACAAGAGGTATGGACTAGTAAGAAACCCTCTCTTTCACATCTAAGGGTATTTGGATGTGATGCACGTACATGTTCCAACGGAGAAACGAACCAAGTTGGATAGTAAATCTGAAAAGTGCATCTTTATTGGGTATAAGGATGGTTTAAAGGGTTACAGGCTTTGGAACCTAGTAACAAGGTTGTGTACAACTGAGATGTGGTTTTTAGAGAGGTGAAAGATGTTATTAAACATGAAGTCCAACCAAAGGAACCTGAGAAGATAGAGTTTGAGCTAAAGGAGGAAGAACCAGACTCTACAGCAGAGGAGGAATCAGAAGATGAAGAGCCACAAACTCTGGCTATGAGAAGATTAGTTCAAGAAAGAAGGCAACCAGAAAGGTATAGTCCATCTACTTTTTGTTCAAATTTTTCTTTGTTTGTCACTGATGATGATCCCCAAACTGTGAAGGAAGCAGTGGATTCAGAGGATGGAAAACTCTGGAAATAGGCCATGGTTGATGGAATGGCATCTTTGCACAAAAATGAGGCTTGGGATCTAGTGGAGTTTTTGGCTAGAAGGAAACCCATTGGCAACAAATGGGTGTTCAAAAAGAAGACAAATGCTGAAGGAAAAGTGGAGAAATGCAAAGCTCGGTTGGTAGCAAAAGGTTATTCCCAGGTGTCGGGAATTGATTTTGGTGATATTTTTTCTGCTGTTGCCAAGGTAACTTCTATTAGATTACTTTTATTTGCTGCTGTTGCTTTTGATTTTGAGGTAGAAAAGATGGATGTGAAGACAACATTTCTTCACAAGGATTTGGAAGAGGAAATATACATGAAGCAACTTGAAGGCTTTGCGGTGAAGGGTAAGAAAGAAATGGTATTCAAGTTAAAGAAGTCTTTGTATGGGTTAAAACAATCACCAAGGATGTGGTATCAGAACTTCGATACATTTATACATGGACTTGGCTTCACCAGAAGCAAAGAAGATTACTGTGTGTATTTTAAATTAATTGGTGACCGTGTTATTTATCTGGTCTTGTATGTGGATGATATATTGCTAGTTGGAAATGACAAAAAAACTATCTAGGATTTGAAGACCCAATTGTCCTCCAAATTTGACATGAAAGATCTTGGTGTTGCAAACTATATTTTGGGCATGGAAATTAAAGGAGATCGGGCAAAGAGGAAGCTCTAGTTAAACCAGAGGAAGTATGTCCAGACCGGATAGTAAACCGGTGAAGTTTCCTATTCCTGTAGGTGTGAGGTTATCTGTTGAACAGTGTCCCAAGACACAAGAAGTGGAAGAGGACATGTCCTGTGTTCCATATGCAAGTGCAATCAGTAGCTTGATGTATGCAATGGTATATACTAGACTAGAAATTGCACATGTAGTGGGAGTATTGAGCAAGTTTATGTCAAAACAAGGGAAGGAGCACTAGACAACAGTGAAGCGGGTTTTCAGGTATTTGCGTGGCGCTAGTGATTATGGTTCGTGCTACCAAGGAAGATCAAGATCGGACAGAATGTTGGATATTCATGGATTTTTTGATGCAGACTAGGCTGGAGATCTGGATCAGAGAAGATCTACAAGTGGGTATGTGTTTAACCTATTTGGAGGTGTAGTTAGTTGGATGAGTAAGAAACAATCTGTAGTGGCATTATCAACTACAGGGGGAAAATACCTGGCAGCCACTCATGCAAGCAAGGAAGTAGTTTGGTTGCAAAGATTGTGTTCAAGTATGGGGTTAGTACAGGAAGCTATAAGGATAGACTATGACAGCCAAAGTGAAAAAAGCACATTGATGTTCAGTATCACTTTATGAGGGATATGATAGAAGACAAAAAGGTATTGCTGGTAAAGGTGGACAGTCTGAGGAATACTGTAGATGCATTGACAAAATCTGTGAGCTCTGACAAGTTCTCTTGGTGTAGAGAGAAAATGGGTGTTTCAGGGCTGGAAAAAAGACTAAGCTCTCTTGTGGTGCCCTGTGGAAACAAAACAACAAGTGTGAGAATGTTGGGTTGTGTTATATTCTTTCCATGACTAGCCCATGTAGTTAACTAGGGGGTTAGAGGGGTGGCGGAGCCCCCCTTCGTTGCGCCGATTGTGTAGCAAGGGGGGTCACACCCCACTTTATGGGGTCTGGGGTAGCGCCTCAGAAAATTTTGGCTTTGGACCCTATGTTAGGTTGGGTGGACCCAGCTATGGTTTTGTGCATGATTTTCACACATGTTTTTTAGATGCGATGGTTTTCGATCCATGGTTTTGGACGTGATGGTTTTTTGGTTCATGGTATTGGATGCTTCGGCATTTATAAATATGTATTATAGCATTGAAAGGAAAATAATCAAAAATCAAGTTGGTAGTCCTAGTTTTGGGATCTAGAGGAGATCTCTGTGTATATGTGTTTTATGTGTTATGCTCTCGCATTTTTTATTTTCTGTGTTTTAGAATTCGTATGCAGGTAATTTTTGTACGGGGTTAAAACCTACAGATCTATCTCCTACAATCTCTTCTCCTTGTCTCATTTTAGTTTCTGCACTTAATTAGCTAAAATTTCCATGATTTTCTCTCAAGAACCTACAACCGTTGCACATTAGTCCACTAGACATAACATCTCACTTTTACTCATCTCATTAATCCAAATGTAATCAAAATATGTAAGGAATTATGAAAAGATTTGCTTTAAATAAGCTTGGAGGAGTATCAAGGTCCATAAAGTTACACAATGATGAGGCTCATCATCACCCCCCTACTAAAAGTGTTTCTTATCCTTTGAGCAACTTAATATATATCCATGTCCTTCATTGCTCTAGTGGTCAACATGATATCCCTTGCTTCTATTGTAGTTTCCTCTTCCTATGGATAGAATCCCACCTTCCTCTCTATCTCTTCCCACTACTTTCTTTCTTCCTCTTCCTTCCTTACTTCCAACATTCGCAAGAGCAGTGGTGGACTAAGTCTCAAGCCATTCCAATTGACTTTGAGTCTTTGTAGAGCTTTGTTGTACATGGGTGTTCTGTTTAATGCCTCTCTCATTCACTAGGGAGAATGGTACTCTCTAATTTTCAGGCTGTAGGGAAACATGTTCCATATCCTTTGGAAAGCTTGCATGATGTCATCCCCTAACAACCTGAACATGTCTTCAAAGTGTGTAACTTCTTGCTCTTGGGCAGCAACATACCTAGTTGCAAGCTTAGGGTCATTTGCAATCAGGTTGTGGGTTCTGATGAAGGCCATTGGATTTGATTGCTCATCTTGTCTCATGCGGGGTTCTGTCTCTTCTATTTCCATTACTTTCTTCGTCTCTGTAGCTCTTACCTCCTCATGATTCATTCATGATTCCAAGGCTATCAATCGCAAGTGCCCTAGTTTTGAATTTGGGTCTCACACATTCAGATCTGTCAAGGCCAAGTTGTGTAGGTAAAACTCAGACATTTTAGCTCTATCTTCCAAGGTGCTTGATCACATAGATCAGTGAATTGTCTATAGCCCTGGAAGGGTATAGTGCCTCTCTATGCTAAAGTCTTAGTTTGGAACTGTAGCCATTGTTCCTTAAGATACAAGGCATAATACTTTGCTGGCATCTTGCACTGGATTGCCTCTAAGGATAAACTAGAAATAAATGCCAAATGAGCTTTCATCACTGCCTCTTTGTCCCTTATGCTACACGGTTCTCTGCCCATCTCCTTACTTTCTCCTCCATGTGGCCTACATCCTCCACTCCTTTAGATTTGGCAATTTGCATCCACCTATGTGTTCTTGCCATTTCTTTTTCAAGCTCAAAGAATAAGGGGATGGAAAATTTTTGTGGAATGAACCTACAGTAAGAGTCAAGGTTGGGCTGAGGACTAGGTTCCCTCAGTTCTAGATCTTCCTTCTTTATTTCTTGTTGAGTGATATCTTCTTGGTCCATTTTATGAGTTTCTTGTAGGATGGCCTTTGCTTCCTATAGGTCCTTCTGTGTATCCTGTAGAAGACCTTTTCCCTTTGATGAGGCAGACCTTGTGACAAGCCTCCTAACATAAGTGATGGGAGACTTGGGAGAGGCTTGTGTTGATGATCCTTCTCCCTGATATTTCTCGAGAGGAGCTACCTTTTATTATTTCTTTAGTGAGTCTTCAATGACAATAGGAATTTTGGTGGGTGTTTGAGGTATTCCTTGCCTAATTATTGTGCTTTTTCTTGTCCTAAAGTACAATGGGGTTTGTTTCTGTCTCTTCCCTTTTTTCTTGATAGGTGTACTTAGGGGAGTAAGAGCAGCTGCTACCTCTTTCTCGGTGGGTTGTAGAGATACCCTTGGTTATTCTTCCCCTTATTTTCCTTGGATTGTAGACCTTTGTTCTTCCTTTCCTTCTATTTCCTCTTTTCCATTCTCCTTCTCATCCTTGTCTTTCTCTTCCTCTTCTTCCCCAAGTTCCTCACTTTGTTCATTAGTTTCCTCTTTTACATCTTCTTCTGTCTCTTCTTTATTTTCCTCCTCCTTTTCTTCCCCTTCTTCTTCTGTTTCCTCTTCATCGTTCTCACCAACAGTGGGGATTTTATCATATTCAAGAGATTTTATTTCTCCCTCCACCTAGATGTCTTTGAAATTTGTCCACGTAATAGGGAGTCTTAGGTTTTGTAGTTCATATGCTAGGATAATTTTGATTCACCCATGATGGGATAGTGATCCGAATTGGATTCTAAACTCTCTCTAAGTTTTCATGACTATTTCAAATTATGCCAAAAAGATTCAAGTCTTAGAAAAATCAAGCTATCAGAGGGAATCTTCGTGACAGTTGCAGTTGTGGCTAGAGTGGAGCAATGAGGACCCTCGGTTGAGCATGTAGACTGTTGGCCCATGGTAACATCCACTGGCAGAAATTGGCAAAATCGGAGGCCAAATCAAGAAACGGGGGTGGTTTTTGATATGTGATTAGCATTAAAGTGCTAATTAGTGCTAATTGTGTATCACAGGGCATCCCCCTCAGTGAAGGAAAGCCCCAAAGCACCCGGACCCGAAAACACTATGAAATGCAGAAAAGTAATGCATTCAATTCTGTAGTGCGGGATTCCACAAACTGATAGGATATCGGAAGGCCTCGAGGTGGTAAGCAGTTTTGAATGAGTCTCGCCTCATGCCACACATCGAGCGACACGCATCCAGTGGATGAGAGATAAAATCGCCCGCATTGGACAGGTAAACATTATGCAACTTACCAGCCCGATATGAACAACGACCATAGGATATGGGGGGCCCATATCAACGGTGCAGGCACGTCTCGATAAACGACCAGATTTGACAAGTCAAAAAGAAGGATTACAGGGGATTTGAAGTCCAACGTGGATGATGAGTTGGCAAATTATTCGTGTTTCGCGGGCAATCTTGAAGCAAATGGAATTAACGTCCATTCAAATATGATTTAAGGAATCCGACACCTAGTTTGTTAGGAAACAAGTCGCCACCTCCTTGTGAGGCATTACCCGGTGATGCTGACGTCGAGTAGAGAATTCGAATGGATAGAGGCAGGGAATCCAGAAGGTTGGGAAGTGAAAACAAACAGTCAAAGATCAGACTTCCTTTAAAGCCTTGAACTGACAGAAGCAGAGGACACACAAGAGCCAGAGACAAGAGTTAGCTAGATGCAGAAAGTTAAAAGAAGAGAAAAGGGAGTAGAAGCTGTGCTGACCTAAAGGAAGCATCGAGCTAGATAGAGCCAGAGAGATTCAAAGTCTGTGTACTCCATAGAAGGCTTGAGAGGTTCAAGAAAACTCCTCAGCATAGGCCTGTCATACTACTGTCACCATCAGAGGTCGAGTTTCAGTAAGGAGAGTCTGTGCACTCCATTCCTACTAAATTTTATCTATTTAATGAGACTCAAATTGATCTCATTGTTGTAGAAACTCTGCTTGAAAATATAATATAGAGGCCACCACTGAAGGCTAAACCAGGAGATGTAGCCCAGGAGCATTAGGTGAACTCCTTATTAAACTTATTGTGTTTACATGTTTGACTGTTATATTTTCTCTAATTGCCTCAGTGTCTATGTATTCTAGCAATCTTATCAATCCATTGCATAAACTAACATAGGCACATCCATGCATAGGAGTCTATAATACCTTTAATTCTTCGTCCTGGATAAATTCTAGATCAAGTGGTATTAGAGCTCTAGGTTACTAAGGTTAGACAATCTTGTGTTGGATTTTGTTGTTGAATGCTAACTAGATCAAAGCTTAAATTAGGAGAAGGAGAGTTGGTTGAAACTATCCCAGAAATTAGAAGAGTCTATTTTAAGAGGAAAATGTCAGAAGAAAGTCCCTTGGAATCAGACCCCTAGTTCATGGATAGTTTATGACCATGATATCCATGTAGGAGGAAATGTATAGGGAATTTAAGAAAAATAGAGATGAAGATTCATCAAAGTCCAAACAAGACAAAGGAGTAGAAGAATCTCTCGTCCATGACCACTCTAAAGGAAAAGGGAAAGAAGAAAAATTTCTCACACTTCCTAATAGCCCTAAAAATAAAAGGAAGACATCTTTGATTAAATTAGATGTTAAATTTTATTTACCAATATATGATGGAGAGTTGAATGCAGAGAAGTTGGATAATTGGACCGGATAGATTGATGTTTATTGCATAGTACAAAGCATTGATTCAGACAAGAGTAAGATTCAACTAGCCGGCCTACGCCTTAGAGGCGCTGCCTTGGTATGGTGGGAAGGTAAGACACAAGTTGACATGAAGAAAAATGGTAATATTCTTTCTGTCTGGAGTGAATTTGTTTCTGCAATTAAAAATCAATTCTATCCACTAGCCTATATGCAGCAAGCCATGATGAGCTAGCAAACTCTTCGACAACTAAAAGGGAAAAGTGTACAAGGTTACACCCAAGAATTTAGGAAAAGAGCTTTGATTCTAGGAATTTATTTAGACTCACCTGAGACTCTGCTAAAGTATATGGGTGGTCTACATAGCTACATGAGGCACACTATCCTCATGTTTAATCCCAATAGCATAGATGAGGTATCCGTTCAGGCTACGCATCTAGAAGCTAGAGGTAATAATGGGAACCCAAAAGTTGGGGGATCATCCAAACCCACTGCAAGCAAAAGCAAGGAGAAGAGAAAATAGAAATGAGAGAGGAAGGCCAATACTATACAAAATACCAAGTATTCATGCACTCACTGTAAGAAGGATGGGCATGATGATGAACACTACTAGATTCTACATCCAGAGCTAAAACCTAAGAAGTTCGAGGGCAAGAAGAAGAAGACTGCTACAACTATTCAGAAGGATTTGGTGTCAGACTCAGAAGATGAAGCAATAATCGCAGCGACATGTATAAAAGGTAAAAATTTTGAAGCATCTACTAGTAATTTTGCATAGTCTACTGATAATGAAGAAAATGAGAGAAAAAGACATGAGCCTTTTCATATTCGACTTATTTTCAATCATCAAAAGATTGATACTTTGTTTCATAATGGCTCACAAGTAAATTTAATTTCTGAAGCGATTGTAAAGAAGTTAGGATTACTAACCACACCTGACAAGAAACCATATCTATTAGGTTGGTTATGTGATAAAGCAAAGCTACAAGTGACTAGACAATGTAACTTATTTTTTCTTTTGGGTCAACATTTGTAGATGAGGTTGAGTTAGATATAGTTCCTTTGGATATATGTGGACTTGTTTTAGGAAGTCCTTACTTGTATGATAGAAAAGCTATTTTCTATAGAGCCGAGAAGAAGTATCTACTCGTTAAAGATGGAATCGAATATATTATAAGAGCTCATAAGCTCAAGAATAATTATACTCTCATAAACTCAAGGCAGATGAGACGAATTGTAAATTCATGCAAACAATTTTTACTAATGGTTGTAAAGGAAAAGAAACTTGATAAAATGAATGTATTTGAGGGTTGTTATGCTAAAAAACAAGCTGATTTAGAAAAAGTTGTTTCAGAATATGATTTATTATTTCAAGAACCTAAAGGTCTACCACCCAAAAATTAAATAGTGCATGATATTAATTTGCAGCAAGATGCTCCATTGCCTAACATCAAAATGTACAGGTTTTCAGCTTTAGAGAATGCAGAAATCAAGAAGCAGGTACAAGAGCTACTCAAGAAGGGGTTCATCAGACCTAGCACATCCTCATGTGGGTCTCCAATTGTTTTGGTGAGGAAGAAAGATGGCTCATGTAGAATGTGCATTGATTACCGAGCACTAAATAAGATAACAATCAAAAATCGTTATCCCCTTCCTCACATAGATTATCTATTAGATCAATTGAAAGAATTTGTTTATTTTTCCAAGTTAGACTTGCATAGTGGTTATCATCAGGTCAGAGTTGTAGAGCAAGATGCATGGAAGACTACTTTCAAAACAAAGCAGGGATTGTATGAGTGGTTGGTTATGCCTTTTGGCTTAACTAATGCTCTTGCTACTTTCATGACAGTAATGAATGATGTACTCACACCTCTTCTTGATGATTTTGTTATTGTATATCTAGATGACATTTTTATATTCAACAAAATGTGGGAAGAACATTTAAAGCATGTTAAGTAGACTCTAGATGTTTTGAAAAGAGAAAATCTTTATGTTAAACTCTCAAAATGTGAATTTGGCAAAACATATTTGAATTATTTGGGTCATATAGCAGGGGTGGTGAATTGAAAATAGATCCCTCTAAGGTTGCAGTCATTGTAAACTGGCCTAAACACAAATCTACTACAGAAGTTAGATGCTTCTTAGGAGCAGCCCAATATTGGAGAAAGTTTATTTCTAACTTTTCCTTAATTGCAGGGAAGATAGATCCCTCTAAGGTTGCAGTCATTGTAAACTGGCCTAAACACAAATCTACTACAGAAGTTCGAAGCTTCTTAGGAGCAGCCCAATATTGGAGAAAGTTTATTTCTAACTTTTCCTTAATTGCAGCTCCCTTACATGCTTTAACAGGATTGAACATGGTGTTTCAGTTGGGAGGCAAATAGCAAAAAGCCTTCGACACCTTGAAAGAAAATATTAGTACAACACTAGTACTAGCACTACCTAATCTTCAAAGACCATTTGAGATTGAAATGGATGCCAGTGACTATGCCATGGGAGAAGTGTTGATGCAGCACAGTAAACCCATATGTTATCATTCTGAGACATTTAATTATGTAGTAGTTAACTATCCCACATATGATAAATAATTGTATGCATTAGTACAGAGTGTGAAAAATTGGAAACATTATTTAATGGGCAAAGAGACAGTTATACATACTAATCATCAACCACTTCAATATTTACACTCCAAAACTAAGTTGCAGCAATCAAGACACTATAGATGGATGCGTTTTCTACAACAGTTTCATTTAGTCATGAGATATAAAAAGGGCATACACAATAAAGTTGTAGATGTTGTCCAGACCAATTATAAATGCATCTACTATACTTAAGCATAATTCAGTATTGCATGAGAGCTACATTGAACAATATGCTCAAGATATAGATTTTAAAGATATATATGCAACCTTAAGTCAAGGAAAATGAGTAGAAGAATTGGATTATCATGTTAAGGACCAGATCTTGTATCATTTTGGGAAGCTATGCATTCCAAAAACTAAAAGAGTAAAGATAATTCGTGAAGCACAAAC
>APFE031039955.1:1453-41020 GCA_000404065.3 Pinus taeda
AATTTCGATAAAAGATACCGCTTCTTATGATGACTATGACATCTGACTATCACTTCCCGTCATTATCATTACAAATTACCGATATTCCCACACTTTCAGATCCGTGGTAATCATTGTGACTCAGCGGAAGACGAGATAAGACTTTTTGACGCAGCAATCAAAAAAGGTAAAATACAAGGTACGCACGTTTATCAATGGACATTAAATAATAGATAATGCGATGAATGTTGATAGGACTATCAATTAGTTATACTTCCAATCAAATCGCTCACACGTAGAAGGGGGGAGTACCAAAGCAATTCCAATAATGATGTACCACGCCACCTGCCGCCACCCTTAATTCTCCTGGTAATATGTAAAAGTCAGCCTATCGCTGCATGCTACCATTTGCGACACTTTACTCTGATCTGAAATCAGAAGCTCGGCTCTGAACTCGGAAATTTACTGAAACAACAGCCATGGGAGGACCTCTTATCACATATGAACCTGCTTCGACAGCAGTCCTGGAACTCTATCCGGACATTTACCAGATATTCTTGCAAGCACGCTGGATAGAATATTTCAGGAGACTTCCGGACTTTAACGAGCAACAAGTCCTGGAATTTGCATGCAACTTAAGAGAAGGATTCTCTGTCATTCAGGGAATTCAAATCCCAGTTATAGAAGAAGTGATAGCCCAAGCCACTGGGCTACCAACTAACGGCATAAGATGGTTCAGCAGGAAGCATTTGATTCTCAACGCGCAACAGGATTTCTTACGACCAGGCGAGCAGATAGAACCTAAGGGCAGAGGCGTAGCACTGCGGTCGTTACCTCCACCATGGCCAAGAATTTCCGAATTTGTCAAGCAATACCTGACGTGCGAGGGCCGCTATCAGGTAATTTACCAGCACAATTTCATGCTGTTAAATCATTTGAGAAATGTTCAGCTGATAAATATGCCATATTATCTATTGGGTTGTCTTAAGAATATGTCACGATATGCTGTTAATGCGAAGCAACCACTTCTATCCCTAAAACATCACCGGTTAATCCAATTACTCATTAATAGAGGCCTTGCCTTAAATAATCCTCCGCCCCCCATTCATCCCCCGCAGGAAGCTGAAATTCCACAACCAGAATATGAACCTCCTCAGCAAATAGAGGATATGCCTGAGCAAATCCCCCTGCAAAATCTTCAGCAGGCAGAACGCATCCCCGAACAAGCCCATCAAACATCTCGGCAAACTGCTGAAAACGAACAAGCAGCAGCAGAAGTAACCGCAGAAACAACCCCATCCCCCGAAAAGGCCAATCCTTCCAACCCCATACTTCACATTTCTACTGATGACTCTGACGATAGTATCCCTATTTCCCTACTTAAGAGAAACAAGCGTCAGACAAAGGAAACCCCACCAAAAAGAAGAAAAACCAGGGTTTCAACTAAGACATCTGCTGCTCCGGCTACTACCCCTGAAATTGACCTAAAAAGAAAAATGCCTGCATTTACGGCTTTCCTACCAAAACGAAGAACTCGGTCATCGTTAGTAGCCAAAATTCCAAATCCCCCTAGTTCACCACCCATTACTTTAAGAATCCGTACCCCCACCTGCCCCCAAAGTCCATCCCCTTCACCCTCGGAAGTGGAAATGTAGAACGTTAATAGCTTTGTGACATCATATGTTAAGGCAGCTGATACACAAGAACCAGCTGCCGACACCCAAGGTAATAAGGATTGAATTGCTGTAACACAAGAACCAGCCACTTCCCCAGGTGACACACAAGAACCACCTACGGGGAATACTGACCAGTATGATGAAGTGCAACCCCTGCCCCCACTGGACCCTACTGCCCCGCAAGATCAGCCCACTATACCTGCCTTGCAGGAGGAAATTGAATTCCTAAAATTACAGATTCAGGATTATCAAGAGGAGATAATAAGGATTAAGGAAGCATATCAAAAGGAATTCAGCCTGCATGTTTTAGCACGAGTGGCCTCGGTAGCAGAGAAAAGTGAAGACAATGAGTATATGTGCGCCACTTGTGGCAAAATATATACCCAAGCAGGATACAAGGTAGTGGCGGAGCCAATAGAGAATGTTTCCACTATTGCAGATGACACGGAAAGACCTGCTGTTGCACAGACAGAAACATCACAACCCTCTACTAGAATGAAAGAACCTATTGTTACACAAGAACCAACAGGCTCCCAAGAGAAAGTGCACACAGAAGAACCTGTTGTTACACAATAACCAATAGGCTCTCTGGAGGAGAAAGAAGACCAAATCAGAGAACTTACTGTAACATAAGAACTAGTAAGTTCCCTAGCAGAAAGGAAAGCAGGAGAAAATATAGACTCACCACGGCCCACCCAAATTATTATGGAGGAAGTTTTTACACAGAAATCAGCAAATGAGCAAGAAGATACAAACCTACCCCGGCCTACCCCAATTACCATAGAACACAGTGAATCAGGACAACAACAGGAAGAGATATTAGCTGCAAATGAAGAAAAATATGTTGGAGTATCCTAGCCTACTCCAACAGAACATATTTTTCTTACTGATGCTTATACACAAACAGAGTCTCCCTCTGTTAATGATGCATGTATAGAAACGGAAAGCTTTCAGGCATTGAAAGGAAAATGGTGCAAAGAGTATGAGCAGTCAAAGGGCAAAGCATTTGAACAGCAGAAAGGGACCTGGTTTAATCACGCATACAGAAACTGGGAAGCAATTGAGCAATGTAGAGCTCAATATAAAGAAATCACAGAGCTAAAAACCAGATTGTCCCAGATGTTTGAATTATTTCAAAGAATTTTAGCCATGAGGAAGCCATCTTTTAATTATGCAACATTTTTAAGGGAAAGATTGACGTTCTTGCAGATAAAAGCTGTGAGAGAAGGGAGACCCCATCAAGTGGTTACAGCAGAACAGTTTATGCAAACTTTTACAGAGGCACCTAAGAATGACCAAAATCTGCTATGTGAGCTTTATCTACACATTGAAGCAGTGTCCGAATAAAGGAACAAGAATATGCTACCTGTGGTTGGTGACATACAGCTGAGAGCCTTTATTTCCTTTTTAGCCAACCAGCTCACATGGCAGAATGCCTTCATCTCAGCCCAACATAATGAACAAAATTGTCTTCTGTGGATTAGGACTGAACCACAAAATGCAGCTACTTTTATTGTACAGCACCAAACATTGATAAAGAATTCTGATATGAGAAATCATCTCAGACAATTGCAAGCAATAGTCCTGAAGGACTGTCAGCACTATTTGAAAACCAAAATACCCTTGGTTGTTAAAGAAAATAATTTGTTTTGGGAAAATTGCCCCAAAGAAAGGAAAGAATATCATCCTTACAATCCAACAAATTTGCAGGTAGCACTTACAAGGGTACCCTTTTATATTAAATGCACGCAACACTGTGCTGAGAGTTGGATAGGCTACAAGTTTAAATTTCCACTTTTATGGTTATCCGGGGAACAATATAAGGGTCAGTTTGGGTTATCTAATAAGGAGGAGGCAGTAGCATGGAGACAAATACAGACTATCTGTGGTTTCAGAAAAAAGCTCGACGTCACCTCCTACAGCTATTGTCTTAGTAATTTACATTGTTCATCCCAGTACTCCGACTCGGATTCAGAGTAAAACATTGCATGGGGACATGCAATATCTTCAGTTTGGGGGGATGTTAGGACCCAGAATTGACCAATTTTGACCTTATATTTCCATCATAATATTATCCTTTTCAGTCATAAGTTATAAGCTTTGATCACACAATGACTTGATCACCCCAAGGTATGGAGTAACTTCCCGCATATCTATATGTTTAATTGTTCACTGCATATTCGTAAGTACCTTTGTATTTATCTTAGGAAAGCTGACTAAATTGCTAATTAATCATCTTAAGCCCGCAGGAATTATAACCTATAGTTGCTGTAACACCAGAAACAACAACTACGCAGTTGCTGCAACACCAGAAGCAGCAACTACGCAGTGGATATAGTCAGCAACATAAATCACCTAAAGCGGGTATTTTGCATCAGCTGGGAATAACAACGGCAACTATCTGAGGAACGCTGACGTGGCTGAATCAAGCAATTGTCCAAAGCAAGTAGAACATAGTTACCAGGACTCAGAACCAGAATAGCACGGGGAATCTGCGAAAGGAATGTACATATCCCAAGGAAGACGGTCGAAGACAATTACCAGCTGTGTAACAGCCAGAACCTAAACAAAGAATATATCGTCATATTGTTGCAACAGCATCTCTGTAATTCTTATTTTTGATTAAACGGGTCAACCAATTGAACCGTAACAATCTATTGTAATAGATGTCTCCTCTATAAAGAGGAGAAATCTACATTAGTCAGAGAGGAGTCTGTAAGAGCATTTGGTAAGAATATCAACAATTCTGAACTTTACTGTACTCGAATTTTTGACAAATGAATAGAAGAACGTTCTGAGTATTTAAGCTATTCTTCGTGTTCTGGGGAATCTTGTGAGAGGGATTGGGCCCACCTTCCTCACAAGATTCACCCATTTACTTTGCTGTCAAGTGTGTAAGTGTGCAATAGTTTCTTTTTGCAGATACTCTGTTTGGACTCCGTAGCATTACCTCTTGCAATTCTGTTTTGCTAGCACTCTGTTTTATTAAGTTATTTGAAGTTATGTAAGCGTGTTTCACCGGTGAATCTGAGTGCAGTGTGTGTTAGCAATCTAATTCCAGGGGCAGGTGCTGAACGTCCTCACCTAGAGGATAGGGTCCTGATCCTCTACCAACAGAGCATCCATTTCTTCGTTTCTTAGATCTGTAATGTTAATCAATTCCTTTTATTTTATCAGCACTGTGATAACCTAGTACAAGAACTAAGTATACTACAGCTTTCGATGCTTTTAGAATTTAATTACAAACAGTACGCAGTGGCCTTTGGAATAAAAAGAATTTCCTAGGTTGACATTTAATATGGTACTTGATTGTTTAATTAATAAACAATTCAACTAGCCAACAATTAGCTGCCTGTATAAGGTGGGATCAACATCTTTATCTTGTGATGCATCAATTTTATTCCATTTGGTGATCATTGGAGTAGCCATAGGCCTACTTTCCTACATCCTTAATCTCTTCAATATTTCTGTAGCTTATCGCCCTCATCTAAGGAAGATCTCACCCTTCTACTGCTAAAATTCCAACCCCAGGGAATAATGCATCTGTCCCAAATACTTCATGTTGAATTATGTGGCTAGATTCTTCTTCCAGTCCTTGATGAGCCTAGATGAACCTATCAGGAAGAGATCATCCACATATAATACTAGGACTAGAGGGTCGTTCTCTACAAAAAGATAATAGAGATTGGGATCTGCATCACTCTTGAAGAACCCCATCTTATGCAAGTAGCCATCAATTCGACCATATCATGCTTTAGGCACCTGTTTGAGCCCATACAAGGCTTTCTTAAATCTACCTACATGAGATTTCTTCTCATGTGTCTCAAAGCCTTTTGGTTGTTCAATGTATACTTCCTCTTCTATCACCCAGTTGAAAAATGTCATCTTAACATCCATCTAATGAATCTCCAAACCCATCTGTGTTGCAAGAGATATCACAGTTCTAATAGATGTAAACTTGGCTACCGGGGCGAAGGTCTCTTCATAGTCTATTCCTTCCTTTTGAGATTACCCCTTAGCCATAAACCTGGTTTTGTAATTTTCCACACTACCACCCACAGTGTATTTGATCTTGTAGATCCATCTCGAACCTAACACTTATCTTTTCTGAGGCCTAGGCACTACTTCCCAGACATCATTCACCATTATAGATTTGTATTCCTCCACCATCCCATCCATCCAAACTTGATGCTGAATAACCTCTGGATGCCTTCACGCCCTTTTCCATTCATAGGCACACGAATAAAATCTTCTCCATCTCGTAGAATCTGTAAGAGTTCTCAACTTCTTCTTCCTCTGGTAGTAGGTGCATTTGTTACCTCTTCATGTTCCTGTCATTCCTCATGTTCTAAAGGAGAATTTCTAGTACTAGCTTCTTCTAGTTGAAGTGGTTTGACCAATGATTCATCTTTTGACTGCTCTTCGGAAGGCATTTCTTTATATTTTATGAAGGCCCTATCCTCCATTAACTTCACATCTCACTAAACAACTACCTTCCTACTCCCTAGAATATAGATTCTATATGCCTTATCATTCTCGTTATATCCCACAAGATATCCTTTCTCTCTAGTTTGATCTAACTTCTTCCTCTTCTCCTCGGGTATATGACAATATGTTAAACTCCCAAATATCTTGAAATGACTAACTTTAGGTGTCTTTTCGATGAAGACCTCATCTGCAGTAATCTTGCGCAATGCCCTATTAAGGGTTCTATTATGGACATAGACTATTGTGTTGCATGCTTCTTCCCACAAGAATTTTGGCATATCCTGATCATACATCATCACCCTAGTTGCTTCCACAATAGTCCTATTTTTTCTTTCTACTACTCCATTCTGCTTCGGATTGTAGGGAGTTGTACACTCTCTTCTAATGTCATCCTTAGCACAAAAATCAGTGAAGTCCTTGTCGACATACTCTCCACCATTGTTTGAGTACAATAATTTTATCTTCTTCCCTGTCAGATTCTCCACTAGAGCTTGAAGTCTTTGAATCGATAGAAAACCTCGTCCTTGGTCTTTAGAAAATAGATCCATGTCTTCCTAGAATGGTCATCAAGGAAGGTGACGAAGTATTCGAAACCACTAAGATCTTTTGTGGACATTGGTTTGTAGATGTCTAAGTGTATCATTTATAGTACACTCTTGGCCCTATTGTTACTTCTAGGAAATGCTGCTTTGGCATACTTTTCCAAAGCACACCCTCTACATACATCATCTCGTTCAGTACTAACATCTACAACTCTTGTTATAGTTTTTATGAGAATTCTCAGTGCCCCATGCTGCAAATGTCCCATCTTTCAATTTCATAGTTCATTCAAATCCTTGTCTCCATTATTGCCTATTAATTCCATTGGAGATTCTAGCTCCAACCTAGACAACCTATTACTTCTGATTCCGATCTAGACCTTCTTTTTCCAACTCGAGTGTTTGGCCTATACTCTCTCCTTAATGAATAAAACATCATATCCCTTGCTTTGAATTTGAGATACGTAAAGTAAGTTCATCCCCAGTCCTGGCACATGCAGCACATTGGTAGCTCGGAACTACTCTCTTATTTCTATTTGAAAAACTATAGTACCTTTCCCTACTGGATTACACATTTGCTTTATTCCCCATGGTGATCTGAAAATTCATCCTTTCTTCCTGATAATCTAAAAAACATTCCCAGATTCTTGTCATATGCTAGGAAGCTCCATAGTCTATATACCAAACCCCCAAGAAGGAAGAGCTTTCAATGCAAGTAAATTCTTCTTCCAATCTGGAATGATTTTCCCTTCCCGTCTTTGAATCTTTTCTCTGATAACATGTGAAAATTTCTAAACATAAATTATATTACTATAGCATCTGATTTATTTTACCTACTTATTTCTCAATAAGTTATTTATGAAATCCAATCAGTACAGATTAAAATAAATTCTAGTGTAGATATCACGCCATTATACAGAAACAAATATATGCACAAGAATGAAACACATCAACACACTTATTTTTGGACAATTGTCCCCAGAAAAACCAAAATGTGGGAAAATTGGTGTAGTAGAGGAGGGTTTTACTAATATTTGACAACAATTGCTTTTACAGAAAAAATTGCATAGACACTAATAGAAAATATCTTAGACTTTTCTTTAAGACTTTCTGACACCCTGGGAGGCTTCCTTTCCCTACTCTGTCAGCCATGCATCATTTTCCATAGCTATGCATTGCTTTGTCCTTCTCTGCGTCAACCCTACGTCTCTATGATCTATGTATCCCTCTGTGATGTCTCTCAAAGTCCCTACACCACTTATTTCAAGCTCCCTAGATGCTCCTAATCATCCCCTCTTCCTCCACCCTTCAACTCTCCCTCTGAAATTGATCTCACTCTTTCCGAGAATTGATTTTCCTTGGGATACTAAGTATCTGTTGGTGTGTCTCTAAATGACCCTCAAGTCCTCTCTTATACTTTTCCTGTTGATGAATCAGTGGTTGAGATTAAGTCTCTAATCAATGGCTAATATTAAAATAGACATGATCCTCATCTCTTAGAAACTTCTCATCCTTATCTTCGCTAATACCCATTAATATTTTTATTTTCCTAAGTTTAGACTTACGAGCCCATTAAAAATATTAATTATTTTAATAACTCCTCATCCAAATGAAATTTCTCAACATTATTTATGGGTCTTGGAGATATCATATTCCTTAGCCTCTCCACCAATTTTCATGGCTGCATCACATCCGATGCTACCACAAATCAACATCAACAACACTCATGTTAGTCATCCCAACCACACAAGTATCATGGCCCTATATCCCAATATTGTTTTAAGCTATTAACCCTTTCGACACTCCCACGCTATGGGAATTCTGGTGTCTAGAGAATTTGGATGCTCACACAAGCCTAACTGCCTATGTCCAGGGACTATTTCCCATAGACCTGTGCTAGAGTCTGCGAGAATTAAGGCACTTTTCAAACCTAGAATTCCACCGACTACCCAGAACTTGTTATAAATTAAGGAATCCATTAATAACATGATGAAAAGACTAATAAACTAAAAAATAAATCTAGGACTAAGCCTAAACATCCCCAACCAGGACTAACAGTTTTTCAAACACTTGGCGTCAATGCAATCTACAGGAAATGAATACAAGACAAAGAATAAATTACTGATAACTCATATGAGACTTGACAAGAAGGATCACCACCTTCTCCCTTGTACTATTATGACATCAATTAGGTCTTGCATCCATAATCCTTTTAGTTACAAGTAAATACATGAAATAACCATGACAATAACTAGTCTTTTAACCATGTTTATAACCAACATTAAACCATGAAAATTAACAACGAGATATCAAACATTAAATCGACATATTAATAAATAAAAAATAAAGAGAAATTAGTTGTTATTAAACATGGGCAAATTCTACCAGGTTTGGGACTTCCACATACCACCCAACTGTAGACATGGCTAAACCAAATCTTTCTTTTAGCCAGTCACCCCAGTGCCATATTCGAAGCATGAATGTGGGATATCATGGATAAACCATTCCAAAAACAACCAAGAGAATCCATAGGTTAAACCACTTCCACCCTCACCAAACCATGATCACACCAAAACTAGTGCTCTGATCACAAAATTGAACCGAACTTAGAATGCCATTAGGAATCCATCATTATCCTTGAGGAATTTTCTATCTCCTTGTCTCTCAGGCTTTACTATAATCTAATCCTGGATCACTAGGCCCTAAACCAAGACACCTCCCTTAGGATTACCATGTATCCCACCAAAACTAGTTAAGGGATTCATAGGCCTTTGGGAATAAACCTTGAGACCACCTTCCCCCGAGATTCTGAAATACATCCGGCATTTCCAAAGCTCAAAACTGGGATTAACATCCCAACACACCATGGCATCTGGAAAATAGAAAGGCTAGCTTCAAAACCATTTCCATAACCCAGCAAAACCATGCCACCGACAGCAAGAGAGCCATACACCAACATGCAAAGCCATGCATATCAAAACTAGCTAGGAAATCACACATGCAATATCTTATATGCAATTATTCCTACTGAAGCTACTTCATCCTACTCTTCCTTCCTTTCCTTGCTTTCTTTTCCTTCCTTGCTCCAAAGAGAGAGTGCTCCAAGAAAACTTTGTGTCGAAGAGTGTCAGAGAGAGAGAGAGAATAATGAGAGAGCTTCAAAACTGAACTAACCAAACTTACACTAACCAAGCCTTCCCATCAATCCTCAGAAGCCTTTTTATTAACGAGGCCTCTATTTTCTTCCTTTTCCATTATTTTCCTTCAATCTCCTCCTCACATGCAACCTGTGACCTTTCACCTCCCTTTTCTCCTATTTTTCTTTGTTTTCATAAATAAGTGTTTAAAAAATGTATTTTCTCCTTCTTAATTCCTTTTCCTTTAGCTTTACGAATTTCCTTTAGCCATAAATACATGTAATGATGCCCACTAGGATATATTTGCACAACATTCAACTTAGTATATGTGTCCCTTAATCGTGGCCTTATTTTTCCTTTATTAACTCTTATTACATGAATTTTTCACCAGGGTTGTTAAAAAACTCTCCCTATTGGGGAGCATCATCCTTGGTGTTAAACCACATGAAAAACTCAATAAAACTGTTGAAAAGTAAACATATTGCCCATGGAGCTTTATAACTTAGCTCACTATAGTATTTACAATGAATAGCCTTCTCAAAAGAAAAACACCATGACAACATGACAACATACCACATACTGGAGCTTTATAACATAACTCATTATGGTATTTACAATAAGCACATATACACATGTGCACATTTTCTAAACCAGCAAAGAAAAGGGTATGATGCCTACATCCGCAAAAAGGGAATCTAAAGGCTCACAAATCCACCCTCAAAGTAATACCAGGATTTGCCTCCTTCCCAGGAAGTCCAAAATCCACTGCCATAGTCAAACTACATTGAATATCTAGCATTATAATCCTGTGCCACTTGTCCTCTCAGTTAATAGTTACATGATCACTGTTTCAGGGCGCAATCCCAATGTGCATTTGATTCCATCTAGAAATTCTAATGACCAAACAATTTATATCCCCAACCTTCCCTTCTCTGCTATATAGTCCCTCGAGCAATTCGTTCGCCCCTTCCTTGTAGTCACTCACCTTCCAAGTTCCCCAACATCCCCTATCCCGGGTGATCCATCCCTTGGAAAGGCTTCCTCGCATCATAAAGTCAAACAACCAAGGCATATACCTACCTCAAACCATCATATCGGTCATAGCATGCTCATGGGAATCAATGGAAACTATTGGGTATGAGTCTCCCACAATGGCCCTACTCCTGAAGTGCTTTGTTAGTATACAATTACATGTTCCAATTTCTTTTGTCATTGCTATTAATGCTTGTAGTCGATTTCAACCACCCAAATGGGCATTTCCTTGCTTCCTTTACCAAGCACATAACTTCCAATATATTAAAATAAATTAAAATAACTTGAAATCATATGTCATTGGTAGCTTGTCAATAAGGTACACTCACAATCATGTTTACTTCGTGTCACAACAAGTAAAAATAACATCTTTTACCAAATCATCATGTATAAATATATCACATCAGGTTAGCTCAAACACAACCATCATAGATCAAAATCATAAATCACATGTAACCATCATAAACCATAATCATAATTCACATGTATAATAAAACTTAAATAAAATGTTCATACTTATCCTTTAATCAATCCTTAGCTTCTACCTTTGTCTTTATTTTGTACACACTCTGGATCAATTTCCACACCCAAAAAACACCTAATGACTTCTCCTAAACCATATGCATCAAACACGACATACAATGCCATTCAATACATGCACCTATACCTGACATACAACACATACACCTACAACTAGTGTACAACACAACACAATACATACAACTACATCTGTTGTACACCACAAAACAATACACACACCTACACCCGATGTACAACACAATACATATACGTATAAATAGTACAACACAATGAATACACATGTCATGATACCACGAATACACCATGAACATACATAATACACATGTACGCAAAACAACATGTACGGACATGCACACAATACCACATGTACACATTACCACCTATACATAACATGTACACAACATCACATTACACAAAACTACCTATACAATGTGTACAGAACACTAGATGTACATTGTACCACTTGTACCATGTGTACACAACACTAGACGTACACAACACCACATGCACGACATGTACATGACACCACATGTACACAGTACCTTATGCATGACATGTACATAGAACCATCTACACACATCACCATATGTACAACATGGACACAACACCACATGCTCACAACACTACTTGTACAATCATGCACACAACACCATATGTACATAGCACCACATGTACAACATTCACGAAACATCACATGTACATAGCACTGCATATCCAACATGTACATAACATCATTTGTACACAATAATGCATATCCAACATGCACACAACACCATATGCACACAACACCACATATCTATCATGTACATAGTACCATCTATGCTCAACACTGCATATGCAATATTCACACAACATTATTTGTACCACCCTATACATAACATTACATAGCAACATATACACACACTATATATACACAACACCACATAAGCACAACATCACAGGTGCAACATGTACAACATATAAAATATAGACACAACAATAGTACCACACATCCAAAACCACACTATCTCTACCAAGAAACCATGCTTCCAATATCTCTTTGCCATCCATGTTTATCCTACCATGTCGTGCATCACATTGTTTTCATTCCGTTGATTTATCTCTCAACATTAAACCATCCATAACAAAAACATAGACATAGTATAATCACATAATATCAATTCATATCCACATGATACTGACCTCAGAGATCTGTCAGGCTACTCTTCCCACTTGATTCCTCATAAACTAGGAATCTCTTCATGGAATTCCCCTGCATAAGAAATCATTCCTCTACAAGAATGATTCCTAATGACCCTATCAGACAGTGACATACATACGTACATACATACATACATACATATATATAACATTAGAAAAAAACAGTCATGATCTCATTAGAAAACTACATACCTACATACATACATGTCTACATATATATACATCAACACAATCATGATGAAAACATAATTATCATATATCATAAGGTCAAGGTTAAGAGAAATTCCTTTCTTCGTGCAATGCATGTACAACATTGAGAACAATAATTCCCAATGTAGCTAATCCATCTGATGCCTCAAATCTATTTATTTTACCTTTCTTGATTACCTTTCTCATGATTGTCTCGCCATAGTCCATTTACACCAATGGATCCAACAAATCCAACTAGTTGTTATACGCTTTCCTTCAGTTTCCCTTACACATGAACTGAGCTTCATCTAGGCCTTACATCATGTGTTGGGTTTCATTCATCTCTCCCTAGTCTCCATTAACTTTCCTCTTTCCCAACCAATTCCCTAGACCCCAAACATAAAAGGAAAGACAAGAAACAAACAAGAAGAAAACCATGGCAAACCAACAACAATAGGACATCACAACCAACATGGCATGGCCATGGACAAGACGAAAAAAGACTGCAATAAAGCTCACCAAATCACCAAAATACAAAAATCACAAGACTAACAACATACTCCATGACTCAATCCCCATGGTTCCCAGTTCTTCCAAGGGAAATCTCAACATGAGACTTCTTCAAGATTCCATGGAAAATTCTTTTCCATGCAATCCCTTGCATCATACTTCCATCAACACATAAGTGTTAGTAATTAAATAAACATAAAAATACACTAGTTACCTTACCTTGTTGTGTCAAGCACATTTCTTGCAACTGAACACATCCACGCCATCTCTCAAGGGACTCCAATTCCCTTGACAGATCCACCTATAACTAGAGACCAGCTAATATACCTGTCAAATACAAGTTCGTGAATCTAGCACATATCCACATAATGTCAGACAAGATTAAGGTTAATAAGACTTTTTGTATGCAAAGCACTCATTCATTTGGAATTAGGGTTTCCAAACATAGCCAAAATAATTATTTCCTAATTCCTTTCTTTGACCTTTTCCTTGCTACAATTGGTTGTGACTATGCATAGTCACATCACCCATCTATTAGTTATATAAACACATCAACTGTTACCTTTTCATGCCAATATCAAGCATGTTTACTACATTGTTTACACATGTCAAACACATGTTCCAAATATCAAGATAATCATATCTATCAACTTGAAATCAACCTTTACCAAGACTAGCAATCATGTCATAATTCATAGTCAACTCATAGTCATTAGACATAATACTACGATTGTCACTTATCACACTCAAGTACAAGTTAGATATCTCAACACATATGTGTGAGTAAAACCATATTAAAAGAAGGATATTCCTTGATGCAATCTTATAGACACATACTCATGTCAGGTGCTTAATCAAGCATTCAATAATAGATAGATGACATAACATACACCAACACTCAAACACCAAATAGACGGCATAAGCAAACATTCAAGCACAAAGTAGCTGACATAAGAAAGCTCACATGTTAATATATCTCAGGGAAGGCTATCTTGTCTGCACAATCAATCTAATTATCATGATATAACCTCAGGACATATCAACTCAAAAATAAGTAAAGTCATGATAGCCATAATAGTCACTAGCTAACATGTTCACATCATAAACTCATAAACATTTTCCATTTATGCATAACACCCACATATGTATGATCAATCTAGATTAGTACAACACAATGTCGCAAATAAGCTAACTCATACCTAAATTTCCTAACCTTAACCATCTGCATAGGCCAATCCAATTTAGCATGACACATATAACATCAAGCTCTTAATGTAATAACCCTAATAATCAAGTTACTATCATATAACAATAATAAGTTATATATCATGCTCATAAACAACATATAACCTAATCATCAAGCTAACTATCATATAACAACGACAACTTAACCTACACCATACTCATCAACAACATATAACATAATCATCTAGTTATCTAACATAAGACAACAAGAGAAATGCATACAACCACATGATACTACCACTCATGGCTATCTGACACATGTGCATATGACTACACTAATAAAATAACATCTATCATGTATGCAACCATAACATCAATAGATGTGTACATAAGCCTAATGTATATAATCATAATGCATATAACAATCCATTAACTAACATACCTGCATTCCCAACATCCAAACATGTATGACAACATACTCTTGCCTCAAGGTCCAATGTTCCAACTTCACTTTAATGATTTGCATCTCCTACTCTATCTCAACCAATACATCAGCATCATAACAACCAACATCATCATGATGACCTAATTTCATAAAATGACCTCACAATGCATGTCTAGCCCACCATACGTGCCTAACAAATGCATATACAACCATACAATCATGACGACAAATCCCACAACAACGCCCTCAACCTTCACATGGTGACATCACTACAACCCTGATCAACACCATATAAATGAAACAACCGATATGAATGCATGACCAACACACCACCCATCCAGTCTGAGGGGTGAGCCATGCTCTCATACTACTTTGTATTATCAAATATGACCCAAAGAGAAACAACTTGCTCTGATACCACTCTGTAACACGCTCTTCCCATATCTACCCAAGTAACCATCCAACTCTGGTAAACATGTGACGAGAGGCTACTATGACATGATTCAACCTCCTAGGTGTCCTTAAGGAATTGGAATCAATGTAAACACATCAAACATAACTTCCACATCAACAATAACACTCGTAGAAGCCATCCAAACCACATAGGTATCATGCCCCTGGTTCCCACTAAGTTTTTAAGTTATTAAACCTCTGGACACTCCGATGCTATGCGCATGCCAACATCTAGAGAGCTCTTGACGCTACCACAAGCCTACATGCCTATCTCAACGGACTATTTCCAGCAAACCTATGCTAGAGTCTGCATTTCAAGCCCATAATTTCGGCCACTACCCGTAGCTTGTTGTAACTTCTGGAATCCATTAAATAGATGATGAAAATACTAATAAACCAAGAGCTAACTCCAGGACTAGGCCTCACCATCCCCAATAGGGACTAAAATTTTGTCAAACACTTGGCATCAATGTAATATACAGGAAATGAATACAAAATAGAGCATAAATGACTAATAACTCATATGAGACTTGACAAGAAGGATCACCACCTTCTCCCTTGAACTATTATGACATCAATTCAGTCTTGCATCCATTATCCTTTTAGTTACAAGTAAATACATTAAATAACCATGACAATAACTAGTCATTTAACCATGCTTATGACCAACATTAAACCATGAAAATAATAGTGATATATCAGCCATTAAATCCACATATTAATAAGTACAAAAGCAAGAGAAGTTAGATTTTATTAAACATAGGAAAATCTGACCAAGTTCAAAACTTCAACATACCACCCGAAATAGACATGCCTGAACCAAATATTTCTTTCATCCAATCAACCCCCTGCCATATTGCAATATGAATGTGGGATCTCATGGATAAACCAATCCAAAAACAAACAAGGGAATCTAGAGATTAAACCACCTCCACCCTCACCAAACCATGATCACACCAAAATGGGTGCTTTGATTACAAAACCAAACTAAACTTGGAATGCCATAAAAAATATGTCACTATCATTGAGGAATTTTCCATCTCCTTTTCTCTTCAGCTTTACCACAATCCAATCTCGGATCACTAGGCCCTAAACTGAGACACCTCCCTCAGAATTTACCGTGTATCTCACAAAAATCAATCAAGGGATTCCTAGCCCTTTGGAAATGAACCTTGAGACCACCTCTGCCCTGGATTTTGAAATCCCTCTAAAACTTCCAAAGCCCAAAATCGAGATGAAAACCCCCACACACCATGCAATCTAGAAAAAGGCAAGGCTAAGCTGGAAACTACTATCATAACCTGGAAAAACCATGCCACCAACATCCAGAGAACCATACACCAACATGAAAATCCATGGATGTCAATACTAACTAGGAAATCACACATGCAGTATGTTACCTGGAAGTATTCCTGTTGAAATTACTTGATCATGGCCTTCCTTCCTTTCCTTTTCTTGCTTTTCCTTCCTTGCTCTAAAGCTAGAGTGCTCTAAGGAAACTCTAAGCATCGAAGAATGAGAGAGAGAGGGAGAGAGTAATGAGAGAGATTGAAAACTAGACTAACCAAACTTACATTGACCAAGCTTACACTAACCAAGCCTGTCCACGTATCCTCAGAAGCCTTTTTATGAATGAGGTCTCTATTTTCTTCATTTTCAATTTTTTTTCCCTTCATTTTCCTCCCCACATGCAACTTGTAACCTTTCACCTCCCTTTTCTCCTATTTTCCTTTATTTTGATAAATAAGTGTGAAAAAATGCCTTTCTTTCCTTTTTAATTCCTTTGTCTTTGTCTTTTCAAATTTCCTTTAGCCATAAACACATATAGTGATGCCCACTAGGATATCTTTGCCCAACATTCATCTTGGAATACGTGTCTCTTAACCATCGTCTTATTTTTCCTTTATTAACTTTTATTACATGAAATTCTCAATAGGGTTGTTATAATTCCAATTTTTAATGACTTCTATTTGTCACATTAAGCTTATATAAACCTTCAATTCTTACGCATATTCTAGATTTCACCACACAATGTGAATTTACAAATTCTACCTTCAAATTTAATATGTTATGGTAGAAATTGAAATTAGATTCTTCTTAATACCAAGCACATACATCATGTCGTGAATTTTCTTAACACAACCATTTTGTAATGTCACATATACATCACCATACACTTTGATTTGGTGTGAATGGTCATCCCCAATATATGTATTTCCACCTCATTATTAGTTTCATGAAAGTTCTCAAACTAGTGCTTATTACAAGGCATATGGATGGAGAATCCAAAATAAAATAAAATACCATGTATTTTAATCACCTCTTTCAAGAGATAGTGCAATCTCTAAAATTGAAAGTCTAATATTTTTTATGTCATCATTCATTATTTCTCCTCTATCTAAAAAATTACAAGTGTGCCTTATGTTTCTAAGTTTTGACTCATGGTGCTTCCTTTTCATGCAATCTCTAGAATAATTTCCAAACTTTCCACATTATTGAAATTGTACTCTATCATCAACCTTTGGAGGTGCCATACCTTGTTGTGGATTTTCAAATGGTGGGTTTCCATATGATTTCTTTCCATGTCACAATTTTTCTCCTTTATTAGCTTCCTAGGGCTTCCCTTTGGAAGTCTGTTTCCCTTTTTCCATAAGCACTAAATCAGAAATTTGTGGCCTAAGGTTATTTTGGCTTTCTTCCTCTCACATGACTATACCTACCAACTCATCAAAGTGGAAGCATTCTCCCTTGTTGCAAGGCTTATGATGAACATTTGATACTCATCTAGCATTCCATTTAAGATTATAGTGACTAGGTCAATCCTAGATACAGTTTCACCTATATATCCAACTTTGTCTTTAATGTCTTTAGTTATTAGAAATCTAATTAATGATACTTTCATTTGATAAAAGATTAAAAAAAAAAACATGCTTACTCTTCAAAAGATAGTAGTCGATTTGTATTCTACGACTCATAAAAATATTTGAGTGTTTTCCGCATCTCGTTAGATGTCTTGCAATCTATAATGTGAGGTATAATGTTGTCTTCTATCAATATTTTTAGCAATGCTTTCACCTTAGTCTCTTTCCTCTCCCAATCTTGAATCGATGTAGTTGTAGTTCCCACAATGATCTATGTCTTCACTTCATCAACACTTGTTATCAAATGGACATTGTATCCTTCCATCAATGTATGTATTTTAAAATTCCTTCACATAATTGGCACTATCCAACTTGGTTTCTTTTTTTAGATACGATTGTGCTAGAGGATTAACAATTTTAAAACAAATGTTTCTCCAACTTAAAATCCATCAATAATTTTTAAGCTCACACACAATGATTGTCTATTTCAAGAGATGCATAATTAACTTTAAAAAAAAAAAATAGCATATACATAATTCAATAGCAACATATTTTGTAGCAATTGATTTTGTGCAATATTAATTTTAATTTCTAAACAACTCATCGAGCTTCAACTTTCAACACAAATAATGGCTAGGAACTAAGTCAAATTTTGTATGGTACTTACTATTGTGTGGGTTGATGTCATTCTTCGGTCTCCAAAGAAAATGCTCCAAAAATTTCTCATCAATAGACTTTTTGAATGTAACACAAGTTCAAACTACATAGACTTATCAAGAATCACCTCAAATGGATTTGACAAATTAAAATGACAAAAAATTATATTCACTTGAAAATAATAATTTTCCATCTAAATTGGACCTAGGCTGAGATGGATTGAACCCTATAAAGACAAATGCAATTGGAATTTGACATTACCATTATGCTTTACGTTAGCATTCCCAACACCAGAGTGGCAGTGGATTATGAATTGTTGAAATCCTAACTGTAGTTCAAGAGGCACACCAATTTAAGCCTCATGGTTGACCCCTTCTTATAGTTATTGAATAACTTATTCTAGGCACAATATGTTATTGAAACCAAATTTTCCCTAAATGGTTACCATTCAATCTTATGTTGGCCATGTGAGTGCCTTGTCAACACTTTGAGAGAAAAATGATTATATGCAAAGGAAAATAAAGATTGATTTATGTACATTTATAAACCCTATCCTAAAAATGATGATCTATGTACATTTATAGCAAACTATTAAGAAAAATTACCTCTATTTATTACAAGATATTTGAAATGTTAGTTGTAATTCATAGTCTCATATTTCCTATATTAAGTCTTGTCAAGAGGTAGTGAGATAGATCTTTTCAAGGCAATCGGTATTCCCAGAAGAATAAATGATTTTGGAAAACATTTTTCCCCTACTTTTGAGAGCCTTGGGAAATTCCATAATTGATGTAGCTACACTCAAAATTACACCTTTTCTTTCATTCACTGGTTGCAGGTAGCGCCATAGCCGTAGTTTCTTCTTCTAATGCACACTTCCACTAGTTACTTAACACAATACTCAGGCTTAGTGAGGAACACCACACTCATAGGATATCACTATCAAACAACACCTCTCTATGATCTCATTCACTGGATCTCACACCATCAACTTTGATACCAACTTAGAATAGATGGAAGATGAGTTGTGTCTTAAAAAAAGCCATAACTAAAGGGATCTACCCTTTAGGGTATTAAAGGATCTGACTTAACCCTCATATATGTAAGATATCTGGCTCTTCTCTTGCAGTAAGCAGCCTATAAAAATACAGCTAGATCTGTAGTCATCCTAGAAATTTGGACCCACAAGCCTGTCCCTCGTCTCATTTGTATATTTATTTTACAGTGGTATGTGCGAGGGGTGTGGGGAATGGAGTGGAGAGAGGTGCAGCGGGGTTACTGTCTCTCTGCGGTGAGAGTTTCCCATGGGGTATGGCAAAGGGATGAGGTCAGAGCTAGGGGGTGATTCTGTGCTGTACAGATGAAGACAGGCATGGTGGTCCTGGGTTGGTCACCGTCTCAGGAATTAAATGGACCATACTTGTACGCGGTAGGGTCAACACAGGTAATATTGAGTCTTGGGACAACACTGAGCTGTAAGCCGTTGGTCACAAAAAATAGTATGTCCCACCTACGAAAAAGGGCCTAAACAGCCCTATGCTTGTCAGTCAAGGAATGTGCTGTTCTGAAGTATACAGGTTTCAAGATCGGCTTCACTCACACTTACATTCACTAGACTAGCACACAACTACATTTATAGGATTACAATCTAGTTGAACAAAATCCTAGAATATAGGATATGAAAACTAACAAAGACTAACTAGGACAATCATTCTACATAATTATATAAAACCACATAACAATTCTAATATATGAGATTCTAGATTTCTCCTTTATTCAAGTAGAGAAAAAAATTGTAATTATAATTTTTTTGATATTGTAAAATTGGTATTGAGTGTATACAGTTTGAGTGCCCTAAAATTTTTGTATGGATTTGAATCTATTTATGCATTCAAAAATGCAATTTAAATGATAAAATATTGCAATTTGACCAACTTTATATCATTCAAAGAAAAAATAAAAACATGAAATATTTATATTGTACTTCACATAATCATATTTTAAAATATAAAAAAAATAAAAATAAAAAAATTAAGTTAATCAATAATAATAACATTTGTCCCTAGGGTGTATCTCAATTGGTGATCATGGTGATATGAAGTACTGTGTAAAATAAGAGATCCAAGGTTCAAATCCCTTGGAAGTAACCCAATCTATGGAGAGGAGGCCATGTCATATGACCCAAAGGTATAGTGATAACAGTTACAATTGACCTTGTGACATGTGAGCACGATCTCGACCCAGTTTTCGATTCCTTTGGTTACAAAATAATGACAACAACAACAATAATAATAATAGAATTTATTGTAAATGTTTATTTTTTTTTTATCTAAATATATTTTGAAATTATAAGTTACCCCAGATGGGGTAATTAGTGGTAAAAAGGGTTGTTTTTGGGGGGGGTGGAGGTGGGGGGTGTCTTCCACTATCTCACTAACCAATAAGTTGAGGGATGTGGAAACATGCCCCCAACAAATGTAATAAACTAAAAGAAACATTAAATATTGAAGCATTGGGATATATGAGGGTATGTTAAATAATGGAAGAGGTGGCAGAGTGCATGTGAAGTGGAGGGTTTCAATTTTGAGCATAAGGGGAATGATTCATATCAGGGGTTTTTTAGATGAGATACCATTTGGGTTAATTCAACTGGGAGGCTAGAATGAGGTTGCAAAGGAGGTCTTAGGGGGGAAGAGGGGAGAGAGTAATTTTGGAGAATTATAGAGTGCATAGACAATTCAAAATTTAGGTTGTTATGCCATGGAAAAACAATGCCTACAATTGATGAGGGAGTGTGACACTAGGAAATTTTATGCCCAAAGAGGAAGAGAATTTGGGAAGCTCTAGCAAAATACACCTAGAATGTACACCACCTGGAATAGGTAATTTCCATATTCACTTTTAGAAACTTTGTAAAATGTTCATCTATAGGTCACTCCCTCTCAAATCATCTCGGGATACCCTCTCCCTCCTCAAAGGATTTTTAGGGATGATTGGAATTTCCTTATTATTAATTTTCCTATTTTGAACTATGAGGGGGATTAGGCATGGATTGTAATGGTAAGCGAGTATCATTTTATATAGGAAAGTAATATTTTTTCTACAGGTGATATCTGTAGTTACTGCGCTATAGCTCCTGGTTATGCCATTCATATTGAGAATTGGGGATGCTAGGTCTAGTCTGTGAGTCTGATAGACAAAAGAGGGAGTGTATTATCATGCACCTTCCCAGGGCATGTTTTGTGTTTAGAATACCATCCTTTAGCATGGTTTCATAGAAGCCTAAGTCCTTGTCCTCATGGTTCTTGGTGGACAAGGTGGGGACCTTTTTATCTTGCTTTGAGTAGGTATTTGAATCCAAGTGAGTGTATCTAGTGGCTCTAGTTCTATACTAAATAGAGTGCCCTTCTAGCCAACTGTTGAGTTGTGTTTCGTGCAATATTTAGCGACTGGAAGGGAAAGTGGATTTTGAGGAAAGTAGCCACATCTGAACAAAGCATATTATATCATTTATTCCGAAGGTTCAAGCACGTATTCATAATTCTAATGGAAAGAGGTTGAATGAGAAGAGGGGTGGCATACTATGAGGAGTGTTCCCATAGAGAGAACTCCCATTTACAAAATAGAGTAGTATGCTTTGCAAAAATATACAAAGAGAAAATTATTATGATGTGTAGGAAAAATTTTCCTAGTTTGAGGGGAAGCACTCTCTCAATGAACCTATCTCATACTCCAAAGTCTTGGAGGAGAGCACAAGATGGATCCCTAACATAGGGAATATATATGGTAGTTTTAATAATTATCTATAGATAGTATATATGTATAGGAAAATTAATATCCTCTCAGGACACATGCTACTAGACAACTAGGAGTCTAGGAGGGACTTGTTATAATCCCTAGACTATATCCATGGACACATTAAACACTACAATTTTAGGTTGGAAATACTAGATTACAAGTTGGAAAGGATCAAACAACACATTTTTGTTATACCTACATATGACCTAACATGCCCTATTCCAAATGTAGGATCTAACTCTGAACCACTTCCTCAATATGTAATTGATGGTGTTTATGACTTTCCTTTTGTGTTAGATTATGTATTTGGCTATATAGGCCAATATTCTAGCATAAGATTATTTTATTTTAATAATATTGGTATTTATTTGTCTATTGTGTCCTTCGAAGGGTACAATATTTTCCATGGCCCAATCCTCTTACAACAAACTGATATGAACTGTGATAATATATGACATAACCATTGATTTTTAAAATAATAGAATGAAATTATATATATATATATATATATAAGTTAAATAAATAATAATTTATTTAAGTTTTATATTTAATTAAAAAATACTAAAAATTAAAGTCAAATAATTTTAATTGTAATTTTAAAATGTGGTTAATTTATGATATGTTCTTACTATATGCTTAACTAATCAATATATTTTTTTTATTAGGAGTTATTCATAAATAATACCAAATGCTATAAACATAATGTATCTTCCCAGTAAATTAACATTATGATATTTATAATCTCAGTTAGTTTTATATGATGACTATGATGATGATTATTAACAGTTATTAAAACCTTAAGAAAGTAAGACATTAATTGGGACTCTTTAATATTTATTTTCTATGATAAATAGGAAGAGAAAAAGAATTCGTAGATCATTATAGTTTTGTGGGCTTCACAAGTCAAGAAGGTTGGTAGTGTGACAAATATTTTGGAAATGATAATGGATGTGAGTAAGAGTTGGCCAATCAAAGATAGATTTATTTTCATCTTCAACCCTCGTAGAATTGCAAAGGTGACAAATTCCTTCATTACATGGTATTTTGGGAATAGACCAACACCTTGTTTCACTTAGAATCTCATTAGAATTAGTCCTAATCTTTGCATTGTTTATTTTCTTCTTAGAACTAGTCAAGACATAAAAATAATTCTAGTTAGTAAGAGTGAGGTTGATCACCTCTTTATAATGCCTTAGCTTCATTTTCCAGTTTAGATCCTTATCATCTAAAACTTATCCTTAAATTTGGAAGCAATAGTGTTTTTAGTATTATCCTTCTCCAAGATGATCTCCTCCTTTACCCCCCAATGGTCAAGCCAAGAGTGGACATCCTTGTGGCATCCCTACTTAAGCTGGAGGTGGGGGTTTTTGTTAGAATTACAAGAAATTTTTGGGAGCCTCTTGGCTTCCATGTTGTAAATCTTCTTGTTATAAATAACATACCTAAACATAGTCATGTTTACAATGGGGGAAAGGCTATATTCAAACAAGAGGAGAAGATAGGGAGTATTTCCTCTAATCTTGATTTTGTAGGTTATAAATTGTTTTTGGATCAACTCGATCTTCCTTTCTGATTATCTAGATATATTAGAACCCCAAACCTCTTAGCCATATAAAATAATAGGGGTGAGGAGAGTCTCAAAGAGGAACATTTTTTTACTAAAAACCCAAAATATTAGTCGACTTAGAATTATTTTGAAGATCATAATAAGATTTCCAACCTCCAATAATCCTTTTCTCAATGTTATAATTCCAGTTGAGCAGATGATGAATGTCAATACCTAAATATTTGTATGAAGAAACTCTCTCCAAGTAATTTTTATCATAGATGAAATTATCATGGTTGATATTTTTGGATTTAATTATCATGACTTTAGTCTTGTTGGTATTAACAGTCATACCCATCTTGGAGCAATAATCATGGAGGATAATAAGTTTCTTGTCCAGATCATCATGGATTCTAGCTAGAAAAGTGATATTGTTAGTATAAAGGAGAAGATTAATGACAATACTAGTAATTTTGGGGCCATTGCATTTTGAATCTTCCAAACACTCTTCTATCTTCTCGATATAAATGTCAAAATGGTTAGGAGAAAGGGGACACCCTTTCTTAACACTAATATTTCATTTAAATTCTTTAGACCAACCCTAAGTGTTCTTAAGCTTGGTGAAACCATAGGCTCATATTGCTGAATTACAACGTCTCTCAATTCAAGGGGGGGCATTATCTCTTCAAGTATTTTCCATAGCTTAACCCGAGACAATATTTATACTTAATATTTCTTTTAATTAAGAAGATATTAATAGAAAATAATATAGACTATAATATATATTATAGTGTTATTAAATTATATATATATAGATATAAAAAATTGTAATTTTTCAATATTTTGCATTCTTTAATATTTAATGTTATTTAATAATAAAGTTTAAAATTAACATCATAATATATTCTATATGTAACATACCTCAATTCATACAAAAAAGAAAAAACAAAAATATTTACCACTGTACCACTACAAATGTACTTGTCTTCTTTTAAAATCATATTTGCAATCTAGGACTTCACTCTTTGTATGAATCTTATTTATGCTTTTGTGTTAACCGTCATCATCAAAGTTTTGGAATTCTTGTTCTTTTAGAACTTCATTAATATTTCAAATGTTTCGCATAGTTAGTGGGTTCCCCCTTGACCCCAAGGATTAGAGGAATAACCACTTAAAATCTCTTTAAAGTAGTATATAGTATCCATCGATTTGACAACATTATTGTTTTTCCCCCCATAATTTCACTCGCATTGCTTAGCCACTTTTACTATTAAATTCTTAAGGATTTGGTGATAGTTTTAAAGCAGTATACAATATCCATTGGTTTGATAACGTTATTGTTTTTCCTCCCATAATTTCACTCACATACCTTAGCCACTTTTACTATTAAATTGTTACGAATTCGGTGATATTTGAATTTAAGCTTCAGTGATCTATATTCTGAGTTTATAGAAATATTTTTGGGAAAAAATCACATCATCAAATATTTGTTGACGTGTTTCGAACCAACGAATAAAGTTCGGTGATAGTTTAATTCATTTGTACAAATATATAATATATATATATATATATATATATA
This sequence comes from Pinus taeda, assembly GCA_000404065.3. Lineage (NCBI taxonomy): Eukaryota > Viridiplantae > Streptophyta > Pinopsida > Pinales > Pinaceae > Pinus > Pinus taeda. The sequence continues at coordinate 27,268 of APFE031039955.1, forward strand.
TATATATATAAATATATATAATATATTGTCTACTAAAAATTCAAATTTCATTATAATATATTGTGTACACTAAAAGTTCAAAAATTTGGTCCTTTCGGATAGTTGAAACCTTAATCATTCGCACTTTAAATCAATCGCTTGATTAGATTATGAACACATTACAAGAATTGTACATATATTTCCAAGTCTCAAGCTCTCTCACATATACAATTTCTACGTCAATTTAAACAGCTTGATGGTATACCTATATACCTTATACTTTATTGGTTCGTATAACAATGTAGGATAAGGATTAATTTGTTATAGTCCTGGTGTACACTTGTCACTCGGTCTACATACCATGTCGCACCATTCATGTGGGTTTCACCTGGTGTATGAAGGTGTAAGTATTCAAATGGCTATGATGGAAATTCTTGATCCAAAGGTGGGTCACTTTTTAGGGTTTTTCCCAAAACCTTTCCTCTTCAATTCGAACACATTTCATTCTTTACAGTAGCTAGGCGTTGCTCTGCATGCTGGTAAGGCATGTCGGCATTATGGGATCTTCCATATGTTTATTGTTCTTATAGCCTATAACTCATCATTTTACCAAATGAATTTCTTTGGAGAGGAAGGTCTATGCCCACATTGCAAAAGTAATTTCTCGTTTTGAATTTATTTACAGTGATAATGTTTATTTACAGTGATAATGTCATGTTCTGAGTTGATGTGTCTCTATTTGAGTTTACAGTTCTCTCTTGGGACTAAATATCCTGATTATGGCCATAGGCGAGACTTGCTTTGACTGTGTGTTTAGCATTCTCTTCGAGATCGTCTCCATGAGTCATTGGCGTGATTGGAAATTTCATTTAAAGGTAAGGGTTTGTACATTCTAGAGCCTACATGGTTTTTTCATTGTGATTCCATTTTCCCCTTTGAAACCCTAACTCCTTCTGCTTTTATGATGGAAAAGGAGATTTGAGGCTTTTTCTTTAAACATAGCGTTAGGCCTAGTGAAGAGGTAATGCTCTTAAAATTTCTAAGCTCCCTTCCATTCACTGTAAAATACAGCCATTCTACACACTTGTAATTTGGGCTTCGTGTTCCAAATCTTGTGTATGAGCTACTATAAGGTTTCCTACATCTGTCATGGTCTTTCATTGTGTTGGACCTTAGCATATGACCTAAAATTTAGGTTATAGCTATTTATTGTTGAAATTTTAGGTTTAAAACTGTTAGTTAGAAATTGGGGATTTTACCTCTAGCCTTGTTTGTTTAATTCTTTACTTCTATTTGTTGACTTGAAATTTATTTAATATAATTATGTCTTAAGGCTCTTCTCTTTGAAATTAACTTTCCTATTGTCCACCTGTAATCATACCTTTAGATTATTTGTTAGATGATGAAAGAATGTTAAGTTGTTTGATCATTGCAGTTGAATGTAGTTGGAAGAAACAATTATTGATAACCAACTCTCATATCTCTTTGACATGTCTTGTTCACTACGTCCACCTGATCCTCCATCAGTTTTCGTTCTCCTGATCCTCCAACGATGGAGAAGGCAGAATAGCGGCCCAACTCTTCATGTTATTATTGACTAATGATGTAGCAATAATCTGCGAAAGAGGTCGCCCCAGCACAACTATGGTTTCCGGTTGAACGACAGAGGAAGGAGATTCAAATGTCATATGCTGTTTGGGCATCCTAGCCCTCAATTTTCCATCTGTGGAAGTTGTGGTGACATTCACAGGCATCACATTAAATTGGTGTTTATGCTTTTCTGTTCTTTTGTCTTGTACTAGAAACTCGAAACTAACAATGTGAAATAATCATGTTTATGATGTTTGCTAGATGGTTAATCTGTGAATCTCTGAGAAATTTTAATGTATAGTGTTAAAAGTTATAATGCAGAGTCACAGAGAAAAGCTGGAGCTCCCACGGGATAACTTGCATGAGGAACTTGGTCGCAGGAGAGGATTTCAGGTCGATGCTAGGCTTAATCCTCAAGATCTCCTCGACTTCTACCCACTCGTCCTCCCTTGGCCATTCTTTACGGGACAAAGGCTGAGGTGCATGGTAGAGTCATCCTGGGCTTTCCTGATTTTCTTTTCCTCGACTACATCTCGACCTTCTTGATTTTCTTTTCTTTGCCTTTCGAAACTGATTTCTTGTGCCGACCGTTATTATTTCCTCTATTTTCTTCCATCATTAATTTCTCAGCCTCGATGATGCCTCTGCCCTTCAAAACCTGAATAGGCACTGTACAAAAACCATCCTCTTTAGCCTGCAAGGGGAACGAAAACGGATCTTGCGGTGTAAGAATCTGTGAAGAAATAGAGGTGCACAGTGCACACCACTAAATGAAATGAAAGTTGTACAAGCATTGCTGTCCTCGTGTCTGATACGTTATCTTGTTATGATGACAGAAGACAGATGTGTGCTAGAGGGTACTGGAAAGCCAAACAAGTGAAGGACAAAATTATAGCAGAGGGTTGGATTTTGCAACATATAGCTGCAGTTTTGGAAGAAAAACAAGACAAAAGAAGCTGATAGCAATGAAGAATATTTGAAGAAACATAGGCACACAATGTTGAATGAAATGAAAGTTGTGCAGCTGTTGTCATCGTCATCTCTGATACGTAAATTTACATGGACAGTGAGGAGCCACTGGTTCGCCATTCAGTTTTCGGATAGAACGATCAAGCTGACAATATTCTACCAGCAACCAATAATTGTAAGGAGTTGAATTGAGATAGTTTAGGTTTAATCCTCTTATGCACCTGTAAAAACTAGGTAGCATTAAATTTCTGATGCATGTTGGTGTCTTCTATCAATTAGTGGGAAGCCATTTGCTAGTTTGAATCTAGCAATAAAAAATATGTAATGGGGACTTTTCAGTGATCTTTAAACGATAGATTGAACCAGAGTTGGCTAAAACATTGTATCATTTTAGTATATGTGGACAAAATCTAAATCATAATAAAAAAATTTCAAGTTCTTTTAATTTCTTTTTGGCTTGGTGTTAGATAGATTTGTGGCATTAAAATGATGAAAAAAGGAAATGGTAGAATCAGCAATGACTTAACCTGTACATTGGGATATTACCCGGTAAATATGGTGGTAAAGATAGATTATACTAATCAAAATAAAGGAATTAGAATAACTGTACAATATGCCTATCACACACTAACAATAAATAACAAAAAAAAGTTGATGACAAGAGAAGGGTAGGTACCTTGTCTTTACAAAGAAAATGACCTTCGTGCAATGCATTTTGGCGTTCATCGTCTTTGTCAAACTGGATAGAATTGGAGATAGAGACTCTATAAAGGAGGTAGAGACTCGATGAAAGTCGCCCATATTGGCTTGTTGTGTCTTGGTCACCAAGTGGTGCCGAGGGATACCTTTGAAAAATATTATTCTTAAAATCTTTTTACATTAAAAAAAGCATTTGTTTTTTTTCCCATTCTTTATATTATGCTACATGTGACCCTGGGATACTTGTTTCTACTTTGTAAATAGTTTTTTTTTTAATGATCTTATACTTCTTAAAAAAATATTGATAATTATTTTACTTTGAATCATGTCTATTTATGTTTTTAAATGAGTTATGTTGAGTCACACTTCTTGTACAGTAAGTGCAATTTGAATAGAATTATTAGAGTTTACATATTTGTGAAGATCACATTATTAGAGATTACGTAAAATTTATCCATTTCTTATGGTGCTTCTTTTACAACATTTGGTGCAAATACTAGCTGTAAATCTCTTAATATGACCTCTAATAGTTTCTATACATAGTTTTGGAGAAATTTTATCATCTCTCCATCAAATAATTGTAACAAAGTTAGTGTTGGTCAATCCCAAAATTAAGTATATAGTACTTCGCATATTTCTAATTTGTTGTGGAGTTTGAATACTAAACCCTTCAACTCCTTTGTATGTCAAAGCCATGGATTTGGATAGTCATGCAACCTATCTCTACATGTAATGAGGGTTTTGATATGAATATCTCCCAATTTTTTTGTAACTATTTATTTCTTTTAACACAATTCTAAAAAAATCTATTTCGTCTTCCATCCACATAACAATCATGGAATTTGTGACCATTGTTGAAGTTGCAATAATTTATATAGTTGGGTTTTCAATGCTTTGATTCCAGAATTTCACCCTATAGGTCGGCCCTCTTTCTCGTGACTCCTCTTATCCTGGGTGGCCAAGATAGGTGAATACATATGGAATCAATCACAAGTCCTTCTTGTTTTCATTTCAAAGTTATTTTTTAGTTATGTTGTTTAGAGTGAGCCTGTTAAGGTTCATCTCACTATTGTTTCATAGGTTTATAATAGGCCTTTTTGGTTCAAATCTTTGATGATTATTACTTCTACAATGGCTATTAATTTAGATTTAATAATAGCATTTTTATATCATTGATATATTGTTATAATTGAAAACGAAGGACTTTCAAGGCTCTTGTTTGTGACCTATATTTTTTTATTCTCTTTTCTTTTAAATGTTAATAAAATGGCTAAGTAGTCGTGTATATGATTCTATTATTTTTTCATGTTTATATGTATCTTTTATATGATAATTTTTGGTCGAACTCAACCTAACCAATAATATGTTTAACTTCATACTTAGGATTTACCTATAGTCTCGTTTGATTGTTTAGATCTCGTTTGATTGTTTAGATCTCTTTTGTTTATACATGAACTGGTAATTATTTCACAATGTTGGCATTGCTCTATATCAATTTATAGAGTTAAGGAAAAGGCCTTAGTCATTTGTTTCTTTGAAGCCTCAGTTAATTATTTTTACAAAGATAGCTTAGATATAGGATATATAATTATTCGTTTCTAAATGGATTTAACTTATCTCTTTTTATTCTCATCATCGGTAAAATCCATCTATATTTCTTTGGCATAATGCAATTGAAATGATTCCTCGTGTGATACTCTTGTTTTTTTTTATGTCTCTTCCATAAAACTCTCATCCAGTCAAAATCGACTTCGACTATGACAATTTTTAATTAAGTTATTACTTGTAACAACACCTAGTTTATTTTCCATGTAAAGAAAACATGACCAAGGTTATGGGAAGCATATTCCAAGATGAATCGTGGGAAGACATGATAGTGGGCATCACTTGTGGTTAATTAATGGTTATCAAAATTGGCAAAGGAAAAGAGGCAATAATTGACATTTAATTATGTAAAATATGGAAAATAAGAGAAAAGGAAGGTGAAGAGACAAAAATTTGCATGCAAGGGAAATTAGAGGAAAAATGAAGAAAAAAGGAGACAATGATAAAACGGAACCTAAGAACTAGTTGACAACTTTTTCTCATTCCTTGATTAGGATTAGCAAAGGAGAAGGACCAAGCACTTGGACACGCAAGTAAGGAAAGCAAGGGTGTGCAATAGAAATCTTGGACAGTTGTAAGTAAGGATAGAAACTAGTTGTGGATTGCAGGTAACAATGTGCATGTGATATTTACAATGCTGGTTTTGGATGCATGGTATATGCAAGTGGTTCCTTGGTTATGTATTGTTATTGGCATGGAGATTAGCCTAGTTTGACAGTGGTTTCAACCTTGCCTTTCCATTTCTTGGATAGCCATGGTGTTGTGGTTTTCCTAGTTGTTTTTGTAATTGGTGCTTAGGATCCCTATGGTTGTAGGTTGGAACAAACACTCTAGAAGCCCTGGAACAATTTGGGTTGAGTTACTAGCTCCTGGAGTAGTAGGTTGGGAAAAACGCTCTAAAGCCCTTGGTGGGTTGAGATACTAGTCCCTCGAGTCGTAGTTGGAACAAATCCTTTGGAGCCCTTGAAGGTTATGGGTTGATTTACTAGTTTCTAGAGCCATAGACTGCTTGGGTAGAGACCAATCTAGTTGATGTTAGTAATTTCCATACCGAAGAGTTGGAATCGTTATGGTTGAGGGTGGTTTGTTTTGTTTTGATTTACTCCTTGTGATTCCACATTCATTCTTGGAATATATTGCTGGGTCGATTGGTTGAAAGAGAGATTTGCTTCAACCTGTTCTATGGGTAGGTAGTATGTGGGAGTCCCTGACTTGGTTGGCATTTTCCTATTTTAAGAGAGTTATTTTTCTATTTTGATTTAGGAGCATTTGTATTGGTTATCATATGGACATTATGGTTGATTTGCAATGATTTCTATATATTTATTTTCTAGTTATATGTTGGTTATATGATGTATGTTGTATATGGCTATATGGCTCCTGACATGTTCTGATAAGTATTTGAATGGTTGATGAATGTATGTACTAATAAGTGTTATTGCAGCTAGCTACAAAGGGATTGGAGTTTTCTTGGTGATTCTCAAAGAAGGACTATCATTTTATGATCATATATGAGTTCATGACATGTAGCTTACATGCTTACCATATGTTTGACAAAATGTATGTCATGGACTAGGCATGTCTAGGTCAATTTTTCGTTTGAGTTTTAATTAATCAACATTGTCATTGAATTTGATTTCAATCTGGAAAGTTATAGGTAATTCTGGGAAGTGGTCTGGAGGCTAGCCTCAAAAGGTGGGATAGATCCTAGAACTACATGCTTATAGCTAGAGTTTTTGGGTCATAACCACATGAAATCAAGCTTATGAGTGCATTTGGAGGTTCATAACCACATGCATGTTATTTTGTACATGTGGTTGGGGGTTAATCTTATGAAAAATAGTTCCAACTAAGAATCTAATCATCAAAGGTTGTGGACTAACTTCTAGGTGATCTACTATTCCCGAGGGATGTCTATAAGTTGTCAGTGTGTCAGCCCCACTTCCATAACTAGAACTTGGAGTTCGAGTCATGTCATAGTGACACTCGTCTCATGTTTATCCAACGAGCTTGTGAATTTGGATAACTATGGGAGGGGTGGTTACATAGTGGTACTAGAGCTGTTTTTTTCTCTTTGGGTGATATTTGATACCACAGAGTGGTATCAGAGCAAGGTTGTAGCATTGAACCTTGGGGTAAAAGAAAATTGTCATACATGTTTGTATGCTTATGTAAGTATGATGGTTAATGGTTTTTATATGCATTGTGGTTATATGCATGCCCGTCATTTTAATGTTGTTATGGCTACAAGCATGATATATTATAGTTGATTAATGGTGAGTCCTCGTATAGCACCAAGAGTTTTGCAACTCCCAAGGGCTCCTCAACTCAAATTATCAACATTGGGTTCGTACAAACTTAAAGGTAACAATGTTATATGCACAATAGGTTAGGTGCTACTCATGTCACCTTAAGGCATGAAATCAGATCAAGGTGTACAGAGACCATTCCTCCAACTAACTCTAGCGAAAAATTCTTATCAAAGCATAATTGAACGTTATTCTAATTATGAAAGTGAAAATGTCATAATCTACCTGTAGAATTAAAGCTACTCTACTTTGCACATTTAATAAAATCAATAATATACTTGCATGTATCATTGATCTACTTTACATTTTCTTGAAAATAAGGAATATAACTTTTAACATGCTTAGGAGAAAAAAAATACTAATTCTAACTTTGTTTTGCAGTGAGGAAAGGAGGAGGTTGGGGGTTCTAAGAGCCTTCCTTAATTAGGAAATCACAAGTTGGGTCCATTATTCAACTTAACTACGCTAGGATCAAAGTGGGGAGAAAAATTGCTTGAAAAGAACATTGTTACATGGTTGTTATAGGATGCTACTAAAAGAGGTGTTGTATTGCTACAGGGGGCTCTATTTTGCTAAAGGAGGGGTTCAGAGAGCCTTTAAGGTTGAGGGAGCCCCCTATCCAAGCCTAGCTCCTTTCAAAGGTGTATCTTGTACCAAGGGTGATGCCCATGGTGTCTTATATTTTCCTTAATAGAATGGATGTGAAAACAAAGTTTGGGAGCAATGTGAGGTGCAGATGAAGAAGATGGAAAGTTACATGTGGAGATGTAAAGATGTGCCTACACCTATAGATCAATACAACACTGCAACTAGCCAAATACATGCATCAAATATTCGATAACACAGTGAGACAAACTATCATGGAAAAGATGAGTTGAATTTGACTAAAATCTATTCTATTCCACAACACTACTATGAACACTAAACTAACTCCTAAGTTGTAGAGAAGAAACATGCATTCCAAAAAATAAAAATAAAAATGTTTTTCAACTAAGATTTTAAATATTTCCAATCACTCTTCCCATAAGACAAGTGATATGCAAGCCTACAATCACAAGTTTTTATAACTTACCATCTACTAAAACAAGAGAAAGACATGAAATAAGAACGAGAAATAAATACATAAGACGGACTAAATCCTATGGGTTGGGCCCAAACGCAAGGGTTTTAGCCCTCTAATACTAGTTCAGATGCAGATCAATGGAAAACTTCTCATTAGCAAAAAATAGTAGTCTCATACATCAGATGAAAGTTAAGAATAACAATGTCAAGCACTAGGCTCAATAGCTACTCTTAGCTGAATCAAAAAATTGAATCCTCATGAGCCTTTCAACTAGTTTATTTATAACAAAATGAATTTTATGGCATCTCCCTTAAAAATTGGAGTGATTCCCTCCAAGATCTTAAGAATTGCGGATCTAGTTCTCCTTAAAATTCACATGGAATTGGAGTCCCTTGACTCCTAGTCAATTCGATCCATGAGTGAGGATCTTGTGATCCTAAGCTGAGTTAGAGAGTTAAGGAGACAGACAAGCCCCCCTAAATTCTGTCTTGGTTATCTTGATCAAGGCCCAGCATAGTAAATGCCTAAAATGCCTCATTTTCCTGAAATTTAATCACATTAGGCCTCAGAATATGAAAAACATATTTGAAGATTCTTACTAAGCATATTATGACTAAAATTGTGAATTAATATGATAAACACATAGTTTTGAGGGCTAGAGGATAGCATAGAAAACTTCAAAATATACCTATTAATGGGACCCATCATCCCCCCCATGCTAAATGTGTTGCTCATCTTCTAAGAAACTTAGTCATTAATATGAAGTTCATTCATGGCTTTGGCGGTCTCCCTCACATCCCAAGGCACCTAAGATGGTGTGCCCTCTTATGGATAAAAGGTTGCATTTGCCTCTATCTTTGTCCATACCTTTTGTTTCTCTGCCTAGTTTCATTATTCTTGTAATCCCAACAACAAAGGTGGAGTGATTTTGAGTCTTGTCCATTTGATCTTTAGTATTTGCATGCTTACTTTATAAAATTGGGTTCTTTCCAAGGAATTCCTTATCCTTTTAGGAAAGTGATACTCTCTAATTTGCAGACTATAGGGTAAGGCATGCCACCTTCTCTGACAATCTTGTAAATTCTTTGTTTCTAACATCCTAAAAGTGTCCTCGAAATTTAGAATAGATTTCTCTTGGGTTTCTATGTACTTAGGTGCTAAATCATAATAAAGGGAGATGAGGTTGTGATTGTTTATGATAGATGTAGGGCTTACCAATTCTAATTTGATGTATAAGGGCTATTTCTCTTCCTTTGCCATCACCTTCTTGACCTTTTCAACCCTTATCTCATGTGTTAACCAAGATGATAATGACATGAGTTGCATGTCTCCCAACCTTGATTCAGGATCCCAAAAATTCAGATATATTAGAATTAGATTATGCATATAAAACTCAACTAGGTTTTCCGTCTCCTCCATACTTACCTTTTTACAAAACTCAATAAATTTCATGTAGTCTTGGAAAGGAAAACACCCATAATGTGCTAGCTTATTTATTTGGAATTGAATCCACATCTACTTGAGAAAAATAACATAAGATTTGGATGGTTTCCAGCATTGTATGCGATCTGATAATCACCCTATGAGTTCCATCAGTTGAAAATATATTAAACAAAAGGTATTATAGAGTCATATGTTGGTGTGCGTTCTGTGTTATTTAAGCAATAGATAGATCAGATTGCCAATACATAGACATTTAAATGGAAGGACCTCAGAGAAATACAGTAAGAAAACACAAGACACAAGAAATCTTAATAAGGAGTTCACCCTATTCTCTAGGGCTACATCTCCAGTCCATCTTTCAGTGGTGACCTTGTTTTATTGTGCTTTCAGCAGAGAAATTATAATGCAGGGACTCAATGTGAGTTCTCCTGAAGCAGGTTTTTGCTTGGCAAGGTGGTTCTTGGATCCCCCAAGCCACTGGAGTACAAAGACTCTTCTTCCTACCAACCCTGTGACCTTCTGGTCTACAGTGGAAAGAGCCGAATGTAAGGCTTGATCTGGATAGATTCCCTTATGGGGTGGCTTGAATCTCTCAATCTTTGGTGCTCAATGTTGCCACTGCGTCAACTTGGCCCTCTGTCTCGTCCTTCTTTCTTTTAACTTCCTCTTCTCTGGGTTCTCTATCTCAATGTTCAACCATTCCCCTCCATGTATTCTGTTTCATTGTTCATGTCTTTTAGCCATTTGAACTCATGCCAACTCGTTTCCTCTTCTGCCTCTGTCGATTCGCCTTCTGTCGCTACACTTGGAGTTCCCTGTTTGGCATCAACATGAACGCTTAGGGAGTGGCCACGTGTCCTCATTGGAATAGTGCCAGGCTTCTCGTTGATTCATTTCTTAGGTTATGTCGTGGATATGTCCTTTCTCCATTGTGGTGGTCAAACAGATTCCAAATCCCTTTAGAGCGCGGCTTAATTCCTGATCGATTCCACTTCTTTCCATTGGGCACAATCTTAGCCATCTGATCTGGGCTCCTCAAGATCCAACGTCATATGCACGCCAAGCGCGGTTGAGTTGCTCGACTGATAACGCGCAATCAATGACAGTTTTCTCTCTCCTCCGCTGCCATGCATCGATCAGTGTATGGGATCCCTCCGCTCTTGTCCAAAACCTCTTACTATTCAAGGGCGCCCCGATCAAAATCGCCGGCTTCCAAGGTGTGGGTCCCACCTTTGCACTTTAGCACTTTTTGTTTCTCCGTTTGCAGTTCTTTGGCTCCCAACGTGACCAAGGGCTTAACGCTCCTCCATTTCGGCCCTGTTTGCTAATCACGCATCAAAAATCAGATCCTTTTCCTGGTATGGGGCTCCCAAGGGATACTTTGACCTCCTGCATAGTCTCCATGGGCCTCAGTCAGTGCCCTTTGACCGAGGTCCTCGTCGTTCCACGCTAACTGCCATGGCCACTGGTTCAGAGTGTTTTTGATGCTATTTTGGATTTCATTAGAGATTTGTTTCATCTCGATATAGTCAAGGTTCTTTGACAATTGTTCATGGATCTGATTTGGATCATGACCTTCCCATTGAAAAGCTTTTGGACCACCAAAAGTTGGTTTTCTTCAAGCATTGACTAAGTGAGGAAACTTCTGTCTCGCTTGTCCAATCTCAATCCACTTCGCACTGCTCGGCTTCGAACCTTTAGACCCAACCCTGAGGTATTCCACTTGTCCACTGCGCATCATCCTTACCTTCCTGTCCAACATTCTGTCCTCCCACAATTCACTTAGATATTCAGGTAGCAGGTCATCAACAAAAGGTAATTAACTCTGCTCTTCAGGGCCCTCAATAATTGAAGGTTCAAACAACTTCAAGCAATTTGCATTCACGATTGAGTAGATGTGCATGTAAGCTGGCAGGTCAAGGAGAAAAGCATTGTCACCAATCTTCTCAAGTATCCTGAAGGGTCCATACCTGATACATTTTAGCTTTTTACCTTCACCTTGCATTTTGTCCTTGCTAATATACAATCAGACTTGGTCTCCAACTTGAAAACTATGCTCCATTCGATGCTTATCATGCCTAGCCTTGTATTGGCCTGGCTCTTCTCTAGCTATTCCTGTACTACTTGGTGGATCTCCTAGATCTGTTCAATGAACCTAGTTGCCTTGTCCACATCACTATGTCTTTCAACCATGGTATCTTTACCAAGGACAAAATCCAAGGGAGACCTTGGTATGAAGCCAAAACAGGTCTCAAAAGGAGATCTCTATCTAGAAGAGTGTTTGGATCTATTGTAAGCATGCTGCACATAGCACAAGTGCTCATCCCAAAGCTTAGGATGTTTGCTACAATATCCTCTCAGTAACTGGATCACCATCTTGTTAAATACTTATGTTTGGCCATCTGTTTGTGGATGAAAGGTTGTACTTTTCTTTAATTTGGTGTCCATTAGTTCCCACAGACTAGACCAAAACCTTACCATAAATCGGGTGTCTCGATCAAATACAATAGAAGTGGGTAATCCAAAATGGACCCATACATGTTCAAAGAACAATTTTGTAGTTTGTTCAGCTGTAATCTATTTAATACAGGGTATCAAAATACACATTTTGTTGAACCTATCCACAAAAACATATAGATAATCACGACCTTTCCTAGATTTAGGTAGTCCCCCAACAAAATCCATGGAAATGCTTTCCCAAGGGTGAGAACGAATTGGTAATGGAGTGTACAAGCCTAGTTTTCTATTACTCGGCTTTCTTTTAGAACACATAGTGCATCACTTTACATATCTAGAAACTGTCTCACTCTTTCTTGGCCAATAACAAAACCTTTGCATCTATGCAACTGTTTTACTTACCCCAAAGTGACTTGATATCATAGGAGTGTGTGCTTCCCTAATTATCTTTACTCTCTTAGTTTGTGGAATGCAGAGTTTCCCATAATGATATAAGAGTTGGTCCTTCACATGATAGTCCAATTCTTCTACTCTTTTGCCTTGACTCAAAGTTGCAGATACATCTTTAAAGTCCATATACTGAGCATACTATTCTATGTAGCTTTCATGCAGCACATAATTATGCTTAAGTATGGTAGATGCATTTATAATGGGTCTAGATAACATATGTGCAACCTTGTTATGTATGCCCTTTTTATATCTGATGACTAAATGAAACTATTGTAGGAAACCTATCCATCTGTAATGTCTTGATTGTTGCAACTTAGTTTGGGAGTGTAGATATTGAAGTGGTTGATGATCAATATGTATTACTGTTTCTTTGCCCATTAAGTAATGTTTCCACCTTTTCACATTCTGAACTAATGCGTACAATTCTTTATCATAGGTAAGATAGTTAACTACTGCAGGATTAAAAGTCTCAGAATGATAACATATGGGTTTAGCGTGCTGTGTCAACACTGCTCCCATGGCATAGTCACTAGCATCAGTTTGGATCTCAAATGGTCTTTGTAGATCTGGCAGTGCTAGTACAGGTGTTGTACTAATCTTTTCTTTCAAGGTGTCGAAGGCTTTCTGCTATTTGCCTCCCCACTGAAACACCTTCTTCAATCCTGTCAAAGCATGTAAGGGAGCTGCAATTGAGGAAAAATTTGAAATGAACTTCCTCAAATATTGTGCTGCTCCTAAGAAGCTTCTCACTTCTGTAGCAAACTGGGGTTTAGGCCAGTTTACAATGACTGCCACTTTAGAGGGATCTATTTTCAACTCACCTCCCCCTACTATGTGACCCAAATAATTTAGAGAGGTTTTGCCAAATTCACATTTGGAGAGTTTAACATAAAGTTTTTCTCTTCTCAAAACATCTAATGTCTGCTTAACATGCTTTAACTATTCTTCCCACGTTTTACTAAAAATCAGAATGTCATCCAGATACACAATAAAAAAATTATCAAGAAAAGGTCTGAGTACATCATTCATTAATCTCTTGAAAGTAGCAACAGCATTAGTTAGGCTAAAAGGCATAACCAGCCATCCATACATTCCCTGCATCGTTTTGAAAGCAGTCTTCCATGCATCTTGCTTTGCAACTCTGACCTGATGGTATCCACTATGCAAATCCAGCTTGGTGAAATAAACA
>APFE031039961.1:0-34221 GCA_000404065.3 Pinus taeda
AAATCCTGGATAATTTCTTTGTCATTTCCAACCAGCAACATATCATCCACATACAAGACCAGATAAATTACACAGTCACCAATTAATTTAAAATACACACAGTGATCTGCTTTGCTTCTGGTGAAGCTAAGTCCCCATATAAATGTATCAAATTTCTGATACCACATCCTCGGTGACTATTTTAACCCATATAGAGACTTCTTTAACTTGCATATCAGTTCTTTCTTACCCTTCACTGCAAAGCCTTCAGGTTGCTTCATGTAGATTTCCTCTTCCAGATCCCTATGAATAAATGTTGTCTTCACATCCATCTTTTCTACCTCAAAATCAAAATCATTAGCAACAGATAAAAGTAATCTAATAGGAGTTACCTTGGGAACAGGAGAAAAAATATCACCAAAATCAATTCTCGTCACCTGGGAATAACCTTTTTCTACCAACCAAGCTTTGTATTTCTCCACCTTTCCTTCTACATTTGTCTTCTTCTTGGACACCCATTTGTTACCAATGATTTTCCTTCCAACCGGCAACTCCACCAGATCCTAAGCCTCATTTTTGTGCAAAGATTCCATTTCATCAACCATGGCCTCTTTCCAGAGTTTTCCATCCTTTGAATCTACTTCTTCATTCACAGTTCTGGGACCATCATCAGTAATAGATAAAGAAAAATTTGAACAGAAAGCGGATGGACTATACCTTTCTGGCTGCCTTCTTTATTGAACTGATCTTCTCACACCCAGAGTTTGTGGCTCTTCATCTTCTGATTCCTTCTTTGTTGTAGGGTCTGATTCTTCCTCCTTTAGCTCAAACTCTATCTTCCTAGGTTCCTTTGGTTGGACTTCATGTTTAATAACATCTTTCACCTCTTTGAATTCCACATCTCGGTTGTACACAACCTTCCTTGTTACTGGGTTCCAAAGCTTATAACCCTTTAAACCATCCTTATACCCAATAAAGATTCAATTTTCAAATTTACTATCCAACTTGGTTCATTTATCCTTTGGAACATGTACATATGCATCACATCCAAATACGCTCAGATGTGAAAGAGAGGGTTTCTTACCAGTCCATACCTATTGTGGAGTTTTATCCTCCAATGCTGATGAAGGTGATTTGTTGACTAGGTAACACGCTGTCTCCATCGCCTCTTCCTAGAATTCTTGTCCTAACTCGGAACCACTGAGCATGCTTCTTTCCCTTTTCATCAACGACTTGTTCATTCTTTCTACAACTCCATTTTGCTGAGGTGTATATGGAGTAGTCTTCTGCCATGCTATACCACACTTCTTACAGAATTCGTCAAATTCATTACTGCAAAACTCTCCCTCATTATATGTCCTTAACACCTTTATCTTCTTCTCTGTCTGGTTTTCCACCAAAGCCTTGACTTATTTAAACCTGACAAAGACTTCAGATTTCTTCTTAAGGAAATATATCCATGTGCTCCTTGAGAAGTCATATATAAATGATACATAGTACACAGACTTACCCAGTGATGGAACCTTCATAGGTTCAAAAACATCACTATGTACAAGCTCTAATATATGTTTCGCCCTCTTACCACCAGAGGGGAAACTCACCTGATTTTGCTTCCCATATACACAATTTTCACAGAAATCAAAATCCAGAGAGCTATTACTCATACCTTCTACCATACCTTTACCATGAAGTATTTGAAGGTATTTTTGTCCAATATGTCCAAGCCTTTGATGCCACAACATGATCTTCTCTCCAAAGACCACTAGATTTTCTACTCCACTTTCAGGAACCATAAAACTGTTGCACCCATCAACAATAGTGCTACCTTGCAACTTGTACAGATTCCAATCCGAACTCCCCGCATCAATACTAGTGCTCCTCGAACCATCTTGTAGTTATCCTTCTTGAACACTATTTTTACACCTGCATCATCCAACTTACTTAGAGAAATCAGATTTCTGGCCAATGCAGGAATATGCAGAACACCTAGAAGTGTTCTAACCCTTCCACCTTGCAACTTCAACTTTACTTTCCCATGACCAACAATTCTGGCCTTCCTATCATCCCCTAAGAAGACATTACCACCATCGTATTTCTCATACTCACAGAACCACTCCCTATGGGGAGTGAAGTGAAAGGATGCACCTGAGTCAATCAACCATGCCTCATGATCTACATGTGTACTTGAAGAAGCCAAGTACACATCCCCACCTTCATCTGAGGTGGATTTTTCCTCTGCAGAAGGAGCATCATCATATCCCTTTCCTTTATCAAGAGCTTTATATTTGCAGTCCCTTTTGTAGTGCCCATCCTTTTTGCATTTCCAGCACACCACCTTTACAGGTTTTCTTGGAGATTTAGATCTACCTCTAGATTTAGATCTCCCACTTGATGACTTACTTTTGCTTCTATTATAGGACCATCCTCATACAGACAAGGGATCAACACTCTAGTTCTCCATGTTTTTCCATCTCATCTCCTCCATCAACAAGGATGAGACCATTTCATCAAACTGCAAGGCAGTTGCATTACTACCTATTATAATAACCAGACTATCCCATGAATATGGTAGAGAACACAACAAACTAATGCACCTATCTTCATCTGAAATTTTGATATCAACAGATGATAACTGACTTACCACATTATTAAACACCTTCAAATGCTTTGGCACTGAGCCTCCATCTTTCATTCTCGGGTTATATAGCTTTTTCTGCAGGAACAATTTAGTCACCAGAGACTTAGATTGGTACAAAGTCCCTAACTTGTCTCACAAAGCCTTCATCGTAGCTTCCCCTGATACATAATTGAGATAGACAATCGTGTTGTTCTCTTTGCCTTCCGATCCAACTTCTTCCATTCTTCATCAACCACTCCCATTGGTTTAGTACCCAAATCTACCGTGATCCACTAATCTTTATCCACCAACAGATCCTCAATCTTGATTTTCCACAACTGAAAACTGTGACCATCAAATTTCTCGATCTCTATCTTTCCATTGCTCTCCATCTTCTTTCACCACCAGAATTGATTTTGCAGATCTCCCACTAAATAGGGTCTACCATAAGCTCGAGCGAAACCCCTCAGCAACATAGGCATCCCCTTAAAGCCAAAACAACTCCGATACCAAATGTAGGTTTTAAACCTGTACAAAAATTATCTGCATATGAATTCTAAAACATACAAAATAAAAAATGTGAGAGCATAACACATAAAACACATATACATAGAGATTTTCCCCTGGATCCCAAAACCAGGACTACTAGCTTGATTTTTCATTATGTTCCTTTCAACGTTATAATACATATTTATACATGCTGAAGCATCCAATACCATGGACCGAAAACCATCACGCCAAAAACCATGGACCGAAAACCATCACATCCAAAAACATGTGTGAAAATCATGCACAAAACCATAGGTGGGTCTGCCCAACCTAACATAGGTTCCAAAACCAAAATTTTTTAGGGCGCTTCCTCAGACCCCATAAAGTGGGGTTACCTGCACCCCTCAAACTCGCTATGACCCCCCCGTTACACAATCAGTGCAACGAAGGGGGCTCTCCCGCCCCACGCCGCCCCCCCGCCCCCCCCCCCACCACCGCTAAAAAAACACCCCCTTAACTAAGTGGGCTAGTCGTGGAAAGAATATAACACAACCCAATAAGTCTGAAAGAAATGTGGAGTTCATAAGCTTTTTCAAATCAACATATATATGTATATGTGAAGTGTTTATGTATTTATAATAAAGGTTGAAATATTATATATGTTTTTATATTTATTATGAAACATATATAATTATATGTGGAAATTTTGAAAAGGGGAAAGTTCATTATCATTAAAGTTTAAAAGACTAATAGTTAAAGCTTTATTTTTAAGTGGAGATTTTTTTTGTTTTTGGACGTGAATTTTATTGAAAATGGAGACATCAGTTACAAATATGGAGAAGTTGAGTGGGGCTAATTTTTCCCTATGGAAATACAGATGGAGGATATACTGATTTTAAAGGATCAATATTTGATGATTGAGGGAACAACAAAGAAACCTTCATCGTTGATAGATGAAGAGTGGAATAAGCTAGATAGAAAGGTGATTGCAACAATCCACCAATACCTAGCAAAGAATGTCTATTTTAATGTGTCCAAAGAAAATATGATAAAAGGATTATGGAAGAAGCTCCATGATCTATATGAGAAGAAAATGAAATCAAGCAAAGTGTTCTTGATGAAGAAGCTTTATAATCTCAAGATGAAGGAGTGTGCTTCAGTTGCTAACCACTTGAATGCATTTCATATTATTATTAATCAAATTTCCTCTGTTAAAATCATTTTAGATGATGAAATTAGAGCCATTTTGTTAATTTGTTCTATGCCAAACAGCTAGGAAAATTTATTTGTAGATATGAGCACTTTAAGAATTGTAGGGGCCTTGAAGTTTGATGATGGCAGCAACAGTTTAATGAATGAGGAGCTACAATGGAAGTTAATTTCAGAGAACTGGGGTGGAGAAGCTCTATCTCTAGTTGATCATGGTAGGAAAATTGATCGACGCATACAAGGGTGATCAAGATTGAGAGGCCAATCAAAATCAAGGAGGGGAAGGGTCATCTACTTTCATTGTGGAAAACCTAGGCACATGAAGAAAGAATGTCGATTCTGGAAGAAAGGACAAAAGGATTAGAAATGGGTAGTATAAATCACAAGTCATCCATAACAAATGGAGGTGAGGCTACTGTTGTAGCCACATATGGTGATGTGTTGTTTATTGTTTCAGTAAAGGATGCATGTGCATATAAATATAGCAATATGTTTGATTGGGTCCTTGACTCTAGGGCATCTCACCATGTAACCCCATGTAAAGATAGTTTTGTTGCATATAATCTTGCTAATTATGGTACAATGCATTTAGGGATAATCATTTTTGCAGTATTGTTGGAGTGGGAAATGTCTAGATCAAGATGAAGGATGGACAAGATATATTGTTGAAATAGGTCAGGAATGTACTAGAAATGCACATGAGTTTGATCTCTATGGGAAAAATAGAGGATGAAGGCTATTCCATAAGATTTGGAAAAGGAGGCTAGAAAATTAGCAAAGGAGCATTAGTCGTGGCCAAAGGACACAAGACATGAACATTATACACATTGAAGGCACTAATAGGAAAATTAGATTTGGTGGCTGTCACAAAAGAAGGAAATTCAATAGAGCTATGGCATAAGTGCTTGGGTGACTCATATAAGTGAGAAGGGTTTAAAAATCCTTATTGGTAAACATTTATTGCAAGGTTTGAAATCCTACAATCTTGATATTTGTGAAAGTTTTATATATGGTAGACGAAGAAGGGTTTCATTCCTTAGAGATGACCATGAAAGAAAGAAAAATGTGTTAGAATTCATACACTCATATGCATTTGGGCCTATTAACATCAAGTCATTAGGATAAGCATCATATTTTATAACATTTATAGATAATGCATCTAGGAAGCTTTTCCCATATCCTATGAAAAGTGAAAGTGAAGTGTTTGGAATATTTAAAAAATTCCATGTTGTTGTTGAAAGAGAGACTAACAAATTTCTCAAGTGTTTGAGAACAAATAATGGTGGAGAATATTGCTCAAATGTATTCAAGGAATATTATAACAATTTTGGCATAAAACATGAGAATATTGTGCCTCGTACTCCTCAATAGAATGGTGTTGTAGAAAGGATGAATCACATCATTATGGACAAGATGTGAATTATGTTGTCCAATTTTGGTTTGGAGAAGAATATTTGGGCTGAAGCAGTCAAGACTGCTTGCTACCTCATAAATAGATCTCCAACTACAACCATGGATGGCGGTATCCCTGAAGAATTTTGGACTACTAAGAAGTTGAATTATTCTCACTTGAAAATCTTTGGATGTGAAACATTTCAACATATTCCCAAAGAAAATAGAACTGATCTAGATGATAAATATATGAAGTGATTTTTTATGGGATATGTAGATGAAGAATTTGGTTATCATCTATGGGATCTAGTCAAACATAAAATTATTAGAAGCATGGATGTTATATTTAATGAGTCAAAAATGTTTAGGAGGATTTTAGGTGAACTGGAGATTAAGAAAGTTATTAATAGGTTTGAAGAGCAGCAGGAAAACATCCCACCAATAAAAGAAAATAAACAACAAATTCAAGAGTAGGAAGAACAACAAGTGGAAAATGATGAACACCAAAAGGAATGAATCTTGTAGGAACCTTTAGAGTAGATTCATCCTGATAATGCACCACCACAGTTGGTTTGCAGATTTTCTAGGCCTCATAAGCCTTCACAAAGGTATCCTCCTTCAAACTATATTTTGTTGATTGATGAAGGTGAGCCTAATTGTTTTCAAGAAGCTAGTAAATTTGACCATAGTAAAGAATGGAAGAAATAAATGGAAGAAGAAATGAACTCTTTGCTGGAAAATAAAACTTAGGAGTTGGTAAACCTCTCAAAAGGTAGAAAGGCTCAACAAAAAAAATGTGTTTACAGGATTAAGCATGAAGGTGAAAAAAATATTAAGAGGTATAAAGCAAAGATGGTGGTGAAAGGATTTTCCCAAAAAGAAGGTATTGACTTAACTGAAATCTTCTCACCTATTGTTAAAATGTCATCCATTAGAGTCATTCTTGGTATAGTTGCTACTTTAGTCTTAGAATGTGAATAGTTAGATGTAAAAACTGCTTTCCTTCATGGTGAATTAGAGGAATAAATTTATATGGAGTGGCCAGAAGGATTCATAGAAAAAGGGAAAGAAGACCTTGCTTGAGGATTGAAGAAGAGTCTCTATGGGTTGAAACAAGCACCTCGAAAATGGTACAAGAAATTTGATTCATTCATGTTGGAACATGGTTTTCACGGGTTGGAAGTTGACCATTGTGTTTATGTCAAGATGTATGATCAAGAAAAGTATACCATATTATTTTTATATGTGGATGACATGTTTAATCTTGGGCATGATAATAATAAGATCAATAGGTTGAATAAATATTTGGGTAGAAAATTTGCAATGAAGGATTTGGGACCAGCACAACAGATATTGGACATGAGGATTATGTGTGACAGGAAAAACATAAGGTTGTGGTTGTCACAAGAAGAATATATCAAGAAGGTGTCTGGCATGTTTAATATGAAGAATGTCAAGCGAGTTGTTACACCCCTTGCAACCCACTTCAAGCTACGTACTGATTTATGTCCTAGTGATGACAAGGAGAAGGAAGAGATGAGAAAGTTTCCTTATGCTTCAGCGTTTGGTAGCTTTATGTATGCCATGGTATGCACATAACCAAACATTGCATATTCAGTGGGATTAGTGAGTAGGTTTCTTGCCGATCCAAGGAAACAACTTTGGAAAGGAATAAAATGGATTATGAGATATGTCAAGGGTACTAGTCATTATTTTTTATGTTTTGGTATTAATGAGACTACGCTTGAAGGATTCACAGATGCAGATATCGCTAGAGATATGGACACAAGAAAATCCACTACATGTTATTTCTATACATTTGCAGGTGCAACAAAATCTTGGGTGTCAAGGATACAAAGAATAGTATCTCTCTTTACAATAAAGGTAGAGTACATAGCTATAACAGGGGCTTGTAAAGAGATGTTCTGGATGTAACGATTCCTAGGAGAGATAGGAATAAAGCAGGACAAGTATGTGGTATATTATGATAGTCAGAGGGCCATTCACTTGGCGAAAACCCCAACATTTCACTCAAAAACCAAGAACATTTACTTAAGGTACCATTGGATCCAGCATGTGTTGGAGGAAGGACAATTATCCTTGGAAAATATCCATACAAATAGGAGCTTTGTTGATATACTCACTAAGATTCTACCAAGAAACAAACATGAGTTATATAGAGGTTTGGTAGGATTCGGTGTGAATTGATTCATGATTCTTCATTTGGATTCAAGTGGGAGAATGTTACACATGAAGCCACAATGAAGACGTTGGTATTTATCACTAACCATGCAAAACGTATTCAACCATCAATAACCAACTACCACCCACCACAATGTCCATTAATTTCACATGAAGAATTATAGATCTTTCTTCTTCATCTATAAATTTGTAATTTCTCTGGCCAAGGAATGCAAGCAAGGCCAAGGCCTCTATGGAATGTAAAGTGTGATTTAATTCTCCATTAGTAATATATTTTCTCTATTTGTCTGATGCAATTCTGTTCTTTGTTAATATTTTTCTGCTCTCTACTTTAACATTAATTAAGGTACTTTCACGATGAATTTGTATATGGTATAAACAAATAAATTGTATGAAGTTGAAGTAACTTTCAAAATATGTAATTTTTAATTATAGAATTGGCATATGACTCAATGAAAATTTAGTTTTTTTATAGTGGTATGTTATTTCTTAGAAAAATATAATGCATGTGTTGAGTAATTAAATGATGAAATTTCCATTAAAATTTTCTAAAATTGTAGAAAACATTTTGCTCTTGTAAATAGATTTTTTTCAAACTTTAAAATGTTAATTTTATATTTATTTTAAAATTATTAAATTCATTATGTCCTTGATATTACAAGCCTCTATATTAATGCAAGCTATGAGGGATCTTAAAATTATCAAACTTTTTATGTTCTTTGTTTTATTATAAATATTCATCTATTGTAGTGTAGCATATAGTTCATTTTAAAAAATGGTTAAGAAGAAAAATATATTAGGAAAAGAGATGTATGTATTTATTAATATCTCACACATATATATCAAGACAAATATATATATATATATGATATATATATATATATATATATTATATATATATATATATATATATATATATATATATATATATATATAATATATATATATATATTATATATATATCAAGAGAGAGAGAGAGAGAGAGAGAGAGAGAGAGAGATTCACAATCTACATATATAACTCTAGATGTGTTAGTAAGTTTCAACAATATCATTGTGTAGCTTATACAAAAACGGTGTAAAAAATAGAGATATTAAGATACACACAAAAAAAAGGTTTTCATTTATTTATATCCCAAATAATTAGGGTTTTCATTCAAGCCTAAATTCAAGGAAACTGGATCAACAAATATGTATGCTAACATATGCTAAAGTTGTTCTTCCTCCAAAAAAAATAGAATCAAAAGAACATGCATGCATTCTAGACCTTATGTCTGTCTTAGAGTACATGCAAATTCATAGAACACACATGTTCTTTTTCAATTGACCATTCTTTAGGTAAGCGTAACAAGAATCTAGCAAAGGATAATTATAGGCATCTAGGGTAAGAAACAAGATGTTGACCCACCACAAAGGATCTGCCAAGGATATATTTGGTTCCCTAATGGGGATAGTTAGCATTATGAGTTTTTGGACATTAAGCAAGAGTCTCTTACGCTTGTATATGGTTAGGGGAACAAACCAAAGTGTTTTTTCCTAAATGAATATTATATGCTTCTAGGGAAATAATAACCCTTTGAATGACCACAAATGACTTATTGAGAACATATTTTGCCTCTAACTATGTGTATAGGTACCACTAGCATTTTGTAGCACTAAGTGTGGTTCTTTGGACCATAAACATGGCTAATGGAGTAAAAATTGATGTTAAGCACTAAAGGAATCTTGTAGCCATCTATGGATAAGGAGGATTCCTTTGGAATCCATGAATGGCCTTTTTAAAGTATCATTGGCCTAGTATTATGAGTGTCAAAGCCACGAGGTGGTTTTGAGTATAAGGTATGTGTCATAAGGGCCCAAAAGATATCTACATTCTCACCTCTCCTCCTTTTTCCATGTCACATCATGCCCTCATTCCCACCTATCCTTTTCTCAGTTATATCTCACTCTTGTCCCACCTATATCTTGGTTTCACATATCTTCCTCCCTTACCCATCCATCCTTTTCCTTTTCTCATCTATTCCATGTTTACCTCTCATGCAACATCCCATCATGCCTCTTCCCTTTGTCTCATATATCTTCCCCTATTCTTTCCCATCCCCCTTTCACACCTATACCCATTAAACTTCCCTACTCGCCTCCAATCCTAACCCCTTTATCCCCTCAAATCCTCTACTCCTTAACTCTATCCTCTTGTAGCCTCCCATATAGATGATTCTCCTTTGATCCGTCATCAAGGGAATTTTTCAGGCCTAAAATAGGCCTACTAAGGAAAATAATAAAGTAATGGTTAAAAATATAAATAATAGTTACGAATTTTGAAACAAAAATAAAGAAGTTTTCTTTCTTTTTAATTGTATTTTAATATTATCTCCTTGTCTCACCTATCTCTCACTCATGTATCACCTATCTCCCACCCTTAACGATCCACCCTTGACCTTTACTGAGCATATCCCCATTTAACTCTTTTTCCCCACTACATTATGCCCTCTTCCACTAGTCTCACCTATCTTCCCCTCCTTTCACCCATCCCCCTTTTGCATCCATATCCATTCACCTTAATTCCCTACTCACCTCCTCTCAAAACCCCTTTATACCCTCCAACCCATCTACCCACTAGCTCCAACCTCCCCTACCCATCACATAAACCCTTCCCCTATGCTCAACCATTACGAGAATTTTGAGATAACAAATATGCCTACTCAGTAAAATAATAAAATAATTTTTAAGATGATAAAATAAGAGATGAATTTTTAAATGAAAAGAGATAAAAACAAGTTTTATTACATTTTAGGTTTCTCTCCTTATAGGCCTACTCAAATGTCAATTGTATGCACCCTTTGGATGGAGAATTTAATAAACACATTTTTTCATGATATGTTTTTAGTGTGGGTCTACTCAAAATTATGTAGAGTAGGTACTCATCATATGCATAATTTAATTCTACATACAAAGCGTTCCTACCCTTAACATTTGAGTAAACTTATAAGGATATGAGAAAGAAGTACAACTAAGAATTTTTTTTCTTTCTCCTCCTGAAGTATTTACCCCTATAGATGACATCATCATCTTGAATCTCACTGGTCCTTTTAATGTTTATTTTGTAAGTATAGTTTTTGTTTTGATACCCATTTTTTATCTTGAAATTCCCATAATGCCTATCCTCTTCTCCTCATCTCCATGTTTCCATTATTTATACCTTGGGACCCCACTTTTCTCCTTCCTCCTTTCCTCTAGACATACCACTCCCTGTCCCATACACATGCACCCATCACCTTTTCTCACCTCCTCCCTATTTTCCCTTTTCACCCAAATCCCTCATGACCACCTCCCTTATTCCCATTTATCTCCTTCTCTTCCCCACCTCACCTTTCTCTTGCCAGTATTATCCACATTCTCTTTATTATCACCTCCAAAACCTCCCCTCCAATGAATTTTCCCATGTTTCTTCCATACCCACCACTCCCCCTACCCTGCTTATTGGCCCTTTGAATCTTCTCACCTTCTTGTCCCACCACATGCCCCCTTCATTTCTAACCTCCTTCACATTTTCCCCTCCTTTCACTCACCTTTTCTTCTCCTATTCCACTACCCCTTAACCACTCTCTCTTATACTTCATTCCCACAAATCCCCCTCCTCTACCCATCCAAACTTCACCTCTTGTAATCTCCTCCCCCTTTTCCCTTCTTATCCAAACCTATCATACATACCTCATCTAGTATCACACATCTTTCTTTCTTCTCCTACTCTTCTTCACTTAATATACTCCCCTAACCTGCATATTGTCTCATCTTCCCACTTAGATCCTCCCTCATTTCCTTCATGCTTAATACTCCACCTTCCTTAGCCATCCATCCATTGCCTCTTCTAAATTCCTCTCTCATTTCTCCTCTCACCCATGCATCACATCCCCATTTTCCCTTTTGTTTTGTTTCCCAATCCCCTCATGCCTCACCACATCCCCCTTTTCTTCTTATCACATCAAACCACTATTTCTCTCTACCACTGTATTCCTACTTCTATTGTAACCCTAACCCCATCTATTCTTGGTACCCTGTTGATGGCCCACAAATTGATGGCTGCTATCTCAGCAGTTTACAATGTTGTTACAGTAGGAACAACAATCATTGCTCTCTTAGCAAACTACAGTGATGTTACAGGAGGGACAACAAATCATTGCTCTCACAGCAAACTATAGTGTTGTTACAAGAGGAACATCAAATAATTTCTCTCACAACAAACTACAGTGTTTTTATAGGAGGAACACCAAATAATTCCTCTCACAACAAACTACAATGTTATTACAAGAGGAACAACAAATCATTTCTCTCATAGAAAACTACAATATCATTATAGGAGGAACAAAAAATCATCACTCTCACAAAAAAATACAGTGTTGTTACAAGAGGAACAAAAAATAATTTCTCTCACAACAAACTACAGTGTTGTTAAAGGAGGAACAACAAATCATTGCTCTCACAACAAACTATAGTTCTATTATAGGAGGAATAACAAATCATTTTTTTCTAGCCATGTAGTCTGTAAAAACACAGTTTAAAGATCACTTCGTAACTTCCCAACAAAGGATATTTTTGGAAAATTTCTTGCGTTACCAAATATACCCTACGCTGCACAAAACCCAGATGCCATAATTTTGAATTTCGTCTTCCTTTGATCAGAAATTTACCTGCAAATTTGATGATTGTTTTCCTTTATGAATTTTCTTTCTTTTGTTGGCTTGATACAAAGTACTCTGTATTCTCAATTCTGTAATGTAAAATGGCTCTTTCCAATACACAATCTTGGATGAAAATTTATTAGATTAGGATATTAATTGAAAAATGATTCTCCTGGTTCTCATTTAAATGTAAATAATAAAGAAAATACAGTGAAAGAATTCCTCCCTCAACATAGAAATTTAATGACCAAATCAATTTCAATCTTCAGGTATTGATATTATGGTTCAAAAACCTCACAAAAACATATGAAAATAACTTTCTGATAGACACTTACGAATTCAATTTACTGATACAAAAAGCCATTGGTCTAAGAAATGTTGTTCAATTAACTTCAATCTCACACCAAAACTTCTAGCACCCAAAATTGTTCCTTGTCTCTCACCCAAAAGCTAAAAATAATTGTCCAAGAAATGAGTTCATGGATGTGAACCAATTCCCGTTAGCCCTAACTACCTACTAGCTATAAAATTATTTCTTTTAACTAGATATCCCTAAATAATCTTAACTAAATATAAAAAATTTCACAAATAAAATTTAAATGTTCTAGCCTTGACATGTGATCAATCCATCACATTGCTAGGCTCTTGGTTTGACTTTAATATCTTATCATTTTTATGTGCTTGGCCTAATGCACCTACATGAAACTCTCAAAAAAAGAAAATTTTATGAGCTACTACTCATAAGATCTTCTATAGAATGACTTGCTTTCTGTAGTGTTTCTTCATCCATCAAAGTAGAATCCTCCATTGGATGGTTTTTCCACTTCATAAGATATTCCAACTATTCTTTCCTTCTAGTCCTCTTGGCATCATGTATATCCAAAATTTATTTAGCCTCTAAACTCTTTTCCACAAGAATTTGCTTTAGCAACTATTGTTACCTTCCTTTATCTTGGTCAAGACTCCTAGAATATTGATCCGCATCACCAACTATGTAGGGATACAAATATGCTACATTAAAAATGGGTGAAATTCCAATTCCTGGAGGTAACTCCAGCTCATAAGCATTCACTGAAAACTTGCGGAGGATCTTACAACGTCCTATATTATTCATTTTTAATTTGTTATATTCTCCCCTTGGAAATCTCTCATTTCTTAGTTGAGATAGGACCACATATCCATCTTCAAAGTTTACCTCGTTCCTATCTACAGCTACTCTTTGCTTGTATCTTGTAATATTTGTTTTACTTGCTCGTGTAGCTCACTCATGGCTGTTGCAAAATCCTCTCCATCAGCAATTCTATGCTCAAGATTTCCCAAGTTTCTTATCTCAAAAATTCCCTTCGGATGTAGGAAGCACAAGATCTAAAATGGAGTCTTTCCTGTGATCCTATTTGGTGAGTCATTATAGGAAAACTCAGCTTGGGCTAGTACATGATCCCATATCTTTGGTCGGTCACCTACTAAACTCCTCAACAAATTACCCAAGCTCTTGTTTACAACCTCTATTTTCCCATCATACTCTGCATGATAGGTGGAGCTAAAATTGAGCTTAGTGCCAAGTTTATTCCACAAGGTCCTCCCAAAATATTCGGTGCATCTTGTGTCCCTGTCAAAGATTATAATTTTTGGAAAACCATGCAACCAAACAATCTCATCAAAAAATAAATTAGCCACATGGATGGCATCACTATTTTTTAAACACAGAATGAAATGAGCCATCCTAGTAAATATATCCACAACTACAAGGATTCAATCGTTTCCTTTTTGAGTTCTTGATAAACTCTGAATAAATTCCATACTCACTGAATCCCAAGGTCTGTTGGGAATGGGTAATGGCATGTATATTCCAGCATTTTGACTTCTCCCTTTTGCATGTTGACATACCCTGCACTTACTCATGTACCTTTGTACATCTACCTTCATCTTAGGCCAAAAATAGAAGTGATTCAGTTGCCCAAGTGTTTTCTTAACAACAAAATGTCTATTCAACCCGCCATTATGCTCTTCTTCGACCAAGTTTTCCCTCATTGAGAAATTGGGAATACATAGTTGATTGTTCTTGAATAATAGTCCATCTTGCAACATAAACTGTTTCCATGGACTGCTATCCCTATTGACTGGATTTTTACATGTTGCAAAAGTTTCTTTAAAATCAACATCAATGTCATATAATTCCTTCAAATAATCAAAGCCTCCATTTTGTATTTAACTTTCATGCATGTTTAACCATCTCCTACACAAGGCATCGACAACATTATTTTTCTTCCCACTAATGTGAATAAAATAAAAAAGTGAAATTTTGAAGGAAATCCACCCACTTTCCATGTTTATGATTTAACTTATGTTGTTGCATATTGTATTGTAAGGAAAAATTATCTGTGTATAGAAAAAACTCATTAGGCATCAAGAAATGTCTCCAATGCTTCAAATCATGAACCACCACATAAAATTCTTTGTCATAGGAAGATCATTTCTATTTTGATTCATTTAACTTCTCATTGAACTATGCAACGAACTTATCTTCTTGGCTCAGTACAGATCCAATGGTTGTCCCACTAGAATCACATCTCACTTGAAAGGGTTGATTGAAGTCTAGCAACTTAAACGTCAGATTCTCAGTGATCTTCCTATTCAATAGTTGAATTTTCTTTATTTTCTTATTTTATTATTTATTTATTTATTTCTGTTGCTATTGTCCAATAAAATGGTTGCCTATTCTTCTTGATGGTGTCAATGATAGCTGCACAAATGCCACTAAAATTCCTAATAATTTTTTTGTAGAAGCTGGCTAAACCATGAAAAGTTACGCTAGTACAAAATGGCTAATTACTTACTAAAACAACGACTAAAATTTGCATATAAATGACTATTTTTCAGTCGGTGACCAGTAGTAGCTAATTTACAGTATCTTATAATGTGACCAACGTTTAGTCGTTTTTAACTTAGTCATTAGTTGATTATCTCAATTTTATCATCTAGTAGTATATTTAGTCATAAATTTGGTCATTAAGTTAGTTATTTATTTAGTCATTAATTTCCACAATTAATGACCAAATATACAACAAAATATATGTAGGTTCTAATCCCATACATAAATTACCGGCATACAAATTCTAAAACACAGAAAATAAATAATGCGAGAGCATAATACATAAAACACATATACAAAGAGATTTTCCCCTGCATCCCAAAACCAGGACTACTAGTTTGATTTTTCATTATATTCCTTTCAATGTTACAATACATATTTATGCATACCAAATCATCAAATACCATGGACCAAAAACCATCGCGTCCAAAACCATGCGTGAAAAATCATGCACAAAACCATAGGTAGGTCCACCCAATCTAATATAGGGTCCAAAAACAAAATTTTCTGGGGCACTACCCCCAACCCCATACAGTCGGGTTACATGCACCCATCAAACCCCTTGGGACTCCCCCGCACTACACAATCGACGTAACGAAGGGGGGGTTCTGCCTCCCTTCGGCTAGTCATGGAAACAATATAACACAAACCACCATTCTCCCACTTGTTGTTTTCTTTCCACAGGGGGCCACAAGAGAGCTTAGTCATTTATCTAGCCTTGTAATGCCCATTGTTTATCTACACCAAGAGAACTTCTTAGAGCTTACCAATTTTGTCAATGCATCTACAATATTCTTCAAAGTGTCCACCTTTACCAGCAACACCTTTTTGTCTTCTATCATATCCCTAACAAAGTGATATTGAACATCAATGTGCTTTGTCTTTGAATGATATGCAGGGTTCTATGCCAATAAAATTGCACTTTGGCTATCACAGTCTATCCTTATAGCTTCCTCTACTAACCCCATACTTACACAATATCTGTAACCAAACTTCTTCCTTGCTTGTATGAGTGGTTGCCACGTATTCTGCCTCTGTAGTTGATAGTGCCACTACAGATTGTTTCTTACTCATCCAACTTATTGCAACTCTAAATAGGTTAAACACATACCCACTTGTAGATCTTCCCTGATTCAGATCTCCAGCTTAGTCTGCATCAAAAAAGCCATGAATATCCAACACTCTTTCCAATCCTGGTCTTCCTTAGTAGCACAAACCCTAATCACTAGTGCCATGCAAATACTTGAAAACCCGCTTCACTACTGTCCAATGCTCCTTCCTTGGTTTTGACATAAACCTGCTCAATACTACCATTGCATGTGCAATTTCTAGTCTAGTACAGACCATCACATACATCAAGCTACCAACTGCACTTGCATATGGAACATGGGACATGTCCTCTTCCTTTTCTTGTGTCTTGGGACACTTTTCAACAGATAACTTTATACCTACAGGAATAGGAATCTTCACCGATTTACTATCCTGCATATTAAACCTCTACAATATTGTTTCAACATACTTCCTTTGGTTTAACCAAAGCTTCTTCTTTGTCTAATCTCTTTTAATTTCCATGCCCAAAATATAGTTTGGAGCACCAAGATATTTCATGTTGAGTTTGGAGGACAAATGGGTCTTCAAATCCTGGATAATTTCTTTGTCATTTCCAACCAGCAACATCTCATCCACATACAAGACTAGATAAATAAAATGGTCACCAATTAATTTAAAATACACACAATGATCTGCTTTGCTTCAGGTGAAGCCAAGTCCCCATATAAATGTATCAAATTTCTGATACCACATCCTTGGTGACTGTTTTAACCCATACAGAGACTTCTTTAACTTGCATACCAGTTCTTTCTTACCCTTCACTGCAAAGCCTTCAGGTTTCTTCATGTAGATCTCCTCTTTCAGATCCCCTTGAAGAAATGTTGTCTTCACATCCATCTATTCTACCTTAAAATCAAAAGTAGCAGCAATAGATAAAAGTAATCTAATAGAAGTTACCTTGGAAATAGGAGAAAAAATATCACTAAAATCAATTCCCGGCACCTGGGAATAACCTTTTGCTACCAACCGAGCTTTGTATTTCCCCACCTTTCCTTCTGCATTTGTCTTCTTCTTGAATACCCACTTGTTGCCAATAGGCTTCCTTCCAGCTGGTAACTCCACCAGATCCCAAGCCTCATTTTTGTGCAAATATGCCATTTCATCAAACATGGCCTCTTTCTAGAGTTTTCCATCCTCTGAATATGCTGCTTCCTTCACAGTTCTGGGATCATCATATGTAGTAGATAAATTAAAATTTGAACAAAAAGTAGATGGACTATACCTTTCTAGTTTCCTTCTTTCTTGAACTGATCTTCTCACACTCGGAGTTTGTGGCTCTTCATCTTCTAATTCCTCATCTGCTGTAGAGTCTGCTTCTTTCTCCTTTAGCTCAAACTCTATCTTCTCATGTTCATTTGGTTGGAATTCATGTTTAATAACATATTTCACCTCTCTAAACACCACATCTTGGCTGTACATAACCTTCCTTGTTACTGGGTTCCAAAGCTTATAACCCTTTAAACCATCCTTATACCCAATAAAGATGCACTTTTCAGATTTACTATCCAACTTGGTTCGTTTCTACTTTGGAACATGTACATATGCATCACATCCAAATACCCTTAGATGTGAAAGAGAGGGTTTCTTTCCAGTCCATACCTCTTATGGAGTCTTATCCTCCAACTTTATCTCCACCACCTTTGCCCAGAATTCCTGTCCTAATCTGACACCACTGAGCATTCTTCTTTCCCTTTCCATCAACATCTTGTTCATTCTTCTTGCAACTCCATTTTTCTGAGGTGTATATGCAATAGTATTCTTCCATGCTATACCACACTTCTTACAGAATTATTCAAATTCCTTACTACAAAACTCTCCATCGTTATCTATTGTAAGTATCTTTATCTTCTTCTCTGTCTGGTTTTCCACCAGAGCCTTAAATTCTTTAAACCTATCATAGACTTCAAATTTCTTCTTAAGGAAATATATCCATGTATTCCTTGAGAAGTCATCTATAAATGATACATAGTACATAGACTTACCCAATGATGGAACCTTCACAAGTCCAAACACATCACTGTGCACAAGCTCTAATATCTATTTCGCCCTCTTACCACCAGAGGGGAAACTCACCATAGAAAATTTTAGGGGCGAATGTTCGCCCTTTGGCGAAATTAAGGGGTTTTAAATTTTTAGTGGGCGAATATTTTGTATCATAGTACATTTTTACAAATCACCTCAAATAGCCCATCTTATTTTAAGAGAGAGGGTAAAAAAGGTAAATTTAGCCCTTGAAATTAGGAGTTACAACCTTCCATTCACCCATTTTCAAGAATATGTTTTATTTAAGTGAATCCATTCGCCCATTTTCAAGAATAGGTTTTATTTTAGTGAATCCTATGGGCCAAATACCATATTTATAAAAGAGGTATCGTAAATTAATAAAAATATAAATAAATGAGAAGTATGGTAAATAAATAAAACATTTTTTATATTTACTCCATAAGTCACCTTATATACATGCAAGGGTGTAAACAAATAAAATATAAGTAAAGTGGAGGTATGGTATAAAACGTCCTTTTATACTTTTGGTATGGCAAGTCAATAAAAATATAAATAAACTAGAGGTATGGTAAATAAATAAAGCCTCTTTTTATATTTAGTCCATAACCCTCGTTCTATTTATGTTATTTAGTCCATAACCCTCATTCTATTTATGTAGGCTTGAGACAGATGTTTTATTTAAGTTAATCCTATGGGCCAAATACCATATTTGTAAAAGAGGTATGGTAAATTAATAAAAATATAAATAAACGAGAGGTATGGTAAACAAATAAAACATTTTTTTATATTTACTCCATAAGTGACCTTATATTTACAAACGCTCAAAAAATGAGTTATATTTAGGTGAAACCTATGGGCAAAATACTATGGGACAAATACGTTATTAATACCATGCAAAAAAGCATTATTAACCCTAATATTAGTATTAATAAAAATAAGAATGGCACATGGTATCAACCCATGGTATTAACCAAAATGGCACATGGTATTGACCCATGGTATTCACCTATAATGTAGCCTATTTAAATGGGGGAATTAAACCAAGATAGATCCATCTTTACTCTGGATCTACTAACCCGCGAGAGGTATCAAATATCATGATATGCAAATTAGCATAGAGTGAAAAAATATTTGATCCCTCTCGGGGCTTGGTTGATAAGAGTAAAAATGGATGTTGTAGTTTAATGTATGTTAAACATTTTAGCTTGGTTAAAATAAAAATCAACTATTAATTTTATTAATTTTTATAAATTACTAATAGTAATTTTTAAGCTCCAGGTTAATGATAACCCATGGTCATACCAAGATCTTACAAGATTTTATAATTGAGTAAAATATTCGCCATGCCTAGTGAGAGATTCGCCAAAAAATTATATATAATATTATAATTATTGATAAAATCGCCTTCCATTTTTCCTATATACCATGGAGATTCGCCCATTTATTATACTTATAAATTTAGGGGGGTTCTTAAAATTTTCCCTAAAACTCACTCGATTCTTCTTCTCATATACACAATTTTCACAGAAATCATAATCCAGAGAGCTATTACTCATACCTTCTACCATAACTTTACTATGAAGTATTCGAAGGCCCTTCTCTCCAGTATGTCCAAGCCTTTGATGCCACATAATGGTCTTCTCTCTAGAGACCACTAGATTTTTTGCTCCACTTTCAGTTACCACAGAACTGTTTCACCCATAAAAAATAGTGCTACCTTGTAGCTTTTACATAGTTCCAATTTGAACTCCCTGAACCAATACTAGCGCCCCCCAAGCCATCTTGTAGGTATCCTTCTCGAACACTGTTTTTACACCTGCATCATCCAACTTACTTACAGAAATTAGATTTCTCGCGAATGTAAGAATATGCAAAACACCCAGAAGTGTTCTAAACCTTCTACCTTGCAACTTCAACTTTACTTTTCCACGACCAACAATTCTAGCCTTCATGTTATCCCCCATGAAGACATCACCACCATCATATTTCTCATACTCGCAGAACCACTCTCTATGGGGAGTGAAGTGAAAGGATGCATCTGAGTCAATCAACCATGCCTCATGATCTACATGAGTACTTGAAGAAGCCAAGTACACATCCCCACCTTCATATAACGTTGTTTTCACCTTTGCAGAAGGAGCATCAACAAATCCCTTTCCTTTATCAGGAGCTTTAGATTTACAATCCTTTTGTAGTGTCCTTCTTTTCTGCATTTCTAGCACACCACATTTATAGGTTTTCTTGGAGATTTAGATCTACCTCTAGATTTAGATCTCCCACTCGATGAATTATTTTTGTTTCTGTTCTAATACCATCCTCATACAAACAAGGCATCACCATTCTAGCTCTCCATATTTTTCCATCTCATCTCCTCCGTCAGCAAGGATGAGACTATTTCATCACTATGCAAGGTAGTTGCATTGCTACCTATTGCAATAACCAGACTATCCCACGAATCTGGTAGAGAACACGACAAACTAATGCACTTATCTTCCTTTGGAATTTTAATATCAATAGATAATAACTGACTTACCATGGTATTAAATGAATTCAGATGTTTTCTGTTATCGAGTCTCCATCTTTCATCCTTAGGTTATACAACATTTTTTGTAGGAATAGTTTATTCACCAAAGACTTAGATTGGTACAATGTCCCTAGCTTGTCCCACAAAGCCTTCACCGTAGCTTCCCCTGATATATTCAACAATATTGAATCTGAGGCACACAATCGTATTGTTCTCTTAACTTTTTGATCCAACTTCTTCCATTCTTCATCGAACACTCCCGTTGGTTCAGTACCTAGATCTACCATGATCCACTAATATTTATCCACCAACATATCCTCCATCTTGAGTTTCCATAACTCAAAAATTTGACCATTAAATTTATCGATCTCTATCTTTCCACTAGTCACCATCTTCTTTTACCATTAGAATCAATCCCATATATCTCACACTGAACAGGGTATACCATAGGCCTGAGTGAAACCCCTCAACAACAAAGAAGTCCCCTTAAAGCCAAAACAACTCTGATACTATATGTAGGTTTTAACCCCATACAGAAATTACCTGCATATGAATTCTAAAACACATAAAATAAACAATGCGAGAGCATAACACATAAAACACATATACACAACGATTTCCCCTGGATCCCAAAACCAAGACTACCAGCCTGATTTTTCATTATGTTCCTTTCAATGTTACAATACATATTTGTACACACCAAAGCATCTAATACCATGGATAAAAAACCATCACATCCAAAACCATGGACTGAAAACTATCGCATCCAAAACCATGGAATGAAAACCATCACGCCCAAAACGATGTGTGAAGAATCATGTACAAAACCATAGGTAGCTCTGCCCAACCTAATATAGGGTCCAAAAACAAAATTTTCTGGGGCACTGCCCCACACCCCATATATTGGGGTTACATGTACCCCTCAAACCCCCTGTGACTCCCCCTGCTACGCAATCATTGCAACAAAGGGGGGGCTCCACCCCCCTTCTAACGCCCCGGTTAACTACGTGGGCTAGTCATGGAAAGAATATAACACAACCCAACAATATATTACTATATGATCATCTGAGAAAACCAATTAATGACCAAAGAAATATGACCAAAATGTTGGTCGTGTTATAAGATACTATAAATTAGCTACTAATAGTCATATATATGCAAATTTTAATCGTTGTTTGAAACCAATTAATGACCAAAGAAATATGACTAAATTTTTGTCGTGTTATAAGATACTGTAGACTAACTACTAATAGTTGTATATATGCAAAATTTAATTATCATTTGTAATGAAAAATTAATCATTTGCAGTAGTCATTTATATTATTTTGGTAGTTTCATATTCATTATATAAATAACTAATTTAGTAGTTTATATTCATTTCATTTATTTTCATTAATAATCATTATAAACGACTAATTTAGAAGTATATTCATTTTATTTGTGTTCATCATTAATCAATATAAACTACTAATTTAGTAGTTTTAAATTGATTTTATGTTTTCATTATTAATAAACATAGATTAATTAGTATGATTTTGCAACTAAATTAAAAGAACACCATACAATGTGAATTGGTTCATCTAATATGAAAATTCAAAATTACAAATGTTAGTTAAAATACTAAACAATATCAAGTGAAACTATAAATAATTTCAACCACATAAATTATATTATATGAAATGTTGAGTATTACAATATGAGTTTCCAACTTAACATTGGTTGGACTACAATTTACACATGAAATGTTGTTTCATCACTATAAAACATTATCATTGTGTTGTCAAGTCATTGTAGGTGAATTCACCAACTATGAAGACTTGAACAACAATCTCTATGTTTGTGTCTTATGTGGGATATTGGATTTTAGGGTACCACTAGACTAGTTCTCTTCTCTCCCTTTTTTCATTTCTCGCTCCAGTGTTAATGTTCTCCTCTTTCTTCAAATCCCGTTTGTTACCATCAATACTGAGTTCCTTTTGTGAAAAGAAAAGAACCTAGAATGTAGAGTCTAAGACATGAAAGACAATGAACACTAGAATATAAATGAAAGTAGACTATAAAGGATTTATATTACATATACCTCAACATTAACAATGTTAAATCCATTCTTCCCCATAAGAGCAAGAAAATCGAACACTTTTTCTTCAATTGAGCAATAGTGGCCACTATGTGGCCAAATGACCTGTATAAACAAATTAAAGTCACCGTAGAAAAGAACACCTTAGTAACTTAGTATTCAAACTTCAGGGAAAGGTTAGGCACAATCATGCCAACTAATTTGCACGCTAAAAAGGTCAAGCTATAAATAACTTTTTAAAACAAATAATCTGAGGTGTGATGTCTAATCCTTGTCATTTTATTCACAACAAAATTTTTTTGTCTAATGCATGAACTTGGTCAAGTATATAAACAACACGTTCACAAATAACAAAATGAACGTAAACTTTTCTAATAATCATGCAAATAGTTCAATACCAAATGGTTAAAAGGATTTAAATCAATATTGTGTAATATTAATTTCATCTTCAAGCTTTGGTTGTTGTTTAAACATACATAATACCAAGTAATTTTAGTTTCATAGTTAAACTACAAAGAAATTGAAATAAATGTTCAAAATACAATAAAACAATAAAGAGATGATATCATGGAGTGGATATTGCAATTATAAAAAAATTGTTTACCTATCCATCGATATCTTATCACGCATTCGTAAAACATTTTCTTTCCCAAAATAACCATGAGGCGAAAGAATCACAACATTAAAAACCATAGGAATACTTACTAGAAACATTTCCAAATTCGATTGCTGAAGTGCCTGAAGGATCTCCAACAACAAATGAATCATATCCAATACATGATCTCTATATTGTCTCCCCATCCTTTTTCTAATCACATTTCATGTAACCTGCCCACACTAGAGTCAAGTAATATCCAAATGAAGGAATTGACATTTGTTTTTATCTTTTATATGTATAAACTTTGAATATGATTTTTTTGGTAACATATTAATTTGTATTTAAAGCCTTCTTGCCATGAGAATGTATCAATGAAGTAGAATATCAGAAAAATTAACCTCAATGAGGTCCTCTAACAATTTCTACAATATCAATATTTGTCTTACTGTGATATCTTGGATAGAAAAAAGAACATATTTGCAAATGAAAAACCCATATATTACTTATGTTAAAACTATGTATATGGTGTATTCTTAGGTAACCTTTTACGATGTCCCTCTACCTTTACCAAAGCAGATTGCAACTTGGTTAAACCCTTTATCCTTTCATTTAACATCTATTTCTGCAAGATAAATGTCACACATTATTCTTTCCCATTTCTCAGCATGCTAAATATGATAAATTGAAAGTCACATAAAAGTAAGAGAAAACCATTTTCAAACCAAAACAAATAAACAAATAATGCCTCTAATAAAACTTCACACCTCAGAAATTACTCTGCCACGTGCTCAGACTAAAGGTGATATTCTTTGAATCATGTTTAGTTCATATGAATGTGATATTCATATTTTTACCATGATTTCAATTTCGTGCTAAAAGAAATATATAAATCCAGGTTATTATCAGTGAACTTCAAGTATAATTCAAAAAAATAATGTCATTATAAGGTATGGAGAGAGAAACATCTTCATAATTAGGATTATCTATTTTAGTTTTGTTTGAGTTGAGTTGGTATTTGAATATATAGTTTTCTCTAAAGAAGTGAAATAGAAAGATGAGAATTGAAATAAGCCTGTGAATTTTTAGTTAATTAATATTATATATCTCTAAAACAGCCACGCCATCCTTCTCTAATATTTGATAGAGATTTATTGGCATAGAATAATAATGAATTAAATATCAAACAAAATGATGCAATATATTAACCAAGGAAAGAAAAATGACATGGCTTTGGTATTTGTGTGCTCGAAGGAAATCCAACAATGGTTGTATTCTTTCTTTATCATGAAATAGTAATGAAGACAAATGTTGGTTCAGAAATTGAACTCTGTTACCAATAGGAGATGGTCATGTTGGGTAAGTGAAGGATGAATTGAAGGGCTTAAGGTCTAGCTCAAATACATAGTTGTCCTTGTCAGTACAAAATACAAAGTTGTCATCATTTTCTTATCCATGTAAAAAGAAAAGTGAGTTTGTATTTGTGCACTTGTGATAGTATATGAAAAAGAGAGCACTAGTGGAAATCAAAGTGTGTTGTCCCATCATTCAACCTAACAAAAAACTTATATATTCAGTTGTTGACTACAGTGGAAATCAAATGTAAAGCCCACTCAACTTGATCTTTACATGCCATAGTCATAATGAATTAGTAGAATATAAGCATGCTAACTCATAAACAAGTGATGATAAAAAAGAATAATGGAACATTTTTTCCTGCCACATAATTCGCATGAATAAAATTTCCACAGAATTCATCCAAAAAATGAGAAGAAATTATGGCAAAAGAACATATCATTAGTGTTTTGTGTCCTCTTTAACACATGTAGCCTAGGGAAGTAGAGGAGGCCAAATGTAGTAGGATTCCAATTTTGTGGGATATAAAAACAGAAATGTGGAAAAACACAACTACCAATTCATGAAATCTCACTCTAAATAATAGAACATGTTGAGGATAGTAATGATGAAAATATATCATGTATTAAGATCAAGCCCATTATTGGTCATCAATTATCATGGAGGCTGGTAATTTTTACTCATAAAAAAAATATCATAATTAGTGTAATGACTATGTGGATCTTTTTGTGAATTTTTTACATTTATATTATGGCATCCTTGCAGGAGAGAGTGATGAAAGTTTTCTTGGTTTGGTCAGACTCGTTTCTCCTTTCATATGCTTATGTGAATGGACGAAGAGCTACCTTTCTTAGGTTTGGAAATTCAGGCATCCCCCCCTTTCATTCAATATGTGGAGATGCCCCACCATTGAAGGACCTTGATAGTTTTGAATCTAATATTACAGACATAATAGATGGATCTAGTCCAAATTGAGATGTTTCTATGGTGATTGGAGAGGGAGCAACAGCTCGAGAATTCTTTAGTATTCCTCTTGTGCAGCTTGAAAGATAGTGTAGGAAAAATGGTTTATCTATTATGGTGGTAGGGAGGTAATGTTTTTCCAATTTCTTAGCTTAGAAGAATAACATAAGCATAAGAACCAAGATCAAGATGAGGATTTCAGGTATGGGTATAACTTTGCAATTGGAGGGAATCATTCAAGAGAAACTGATGCTTATATACAATTGGGAGGGGGAAGATGGAGCAGGGGTGAAGAAAGAAAATTCATACTTTATGATGATAAGGAATATATATCATTATCATCATCTAGGAAAAAATTTCAAGAAGAATCATCTTTATGGTCATGGGTTGAGGAATGTGAATCACTGGATGTCTCTTGTAGTGGAACTTTACCAAAAAATGTTGGTGTCGTGATGGTAGTGTCACGAGATGTGCCCCCAAAAGTTCAAACATTCTAGGCAATGTCAAGGAAAATTTATTTCTCTACTCCTTCACTCATATTTCACCCCATCCACATTTTGATAGACCAATTATCAAGATCATAAAAGGATATTTTCTTTAATGAAGGAGTCCAAGGGCTAACAATTTAAGGATATGATCATTTTTTTTTTAAATGGACAGTCTTGTCTAACTTACAAGGACTTCGGTGGCAAACTTGTTGTTGAGCCAATGTTATTCACATGTCAAAATTTTGAATATTACTTGGGGTTGACTATGAATGAGAGGATTTTGCTTAATATTGTTTAGTTAAGAAAAAAAACCAAATTCAGAGTCCATTTGAATTATGATTCTTGAAGCATAGTAATAGAGTTGGTGAGCTTAATAGGGCTCATCCTTGTTGTGATGTGTTACATTTGAATGGCATGAATGCATGAATTCCAAAGGATGAGATATGATATAAATTTTGGGAAATTTTAACCAAATAAATAATCCAAACTTGACACTTGAGATATGATATAAATCTTGGGAAATTTCAACCAAATACATAAGCCAAACCTTAAACCTAGTAGTGTGAAATCCATTGTTTGAAGTGTGGCTATTGAAGACAAATTTCTTAAATACTTTTAAAAAATAACATACAAATAATTTATAAAAGCATGGAATTTCATTGTCAATCA
Source organism: Pinus taeda (assembly GCA_000404065.3). Classification (NCBI taxonomy): domain Eukaryota; kingdom Viridiplantae; phylum Streptophyta; class Pinopsida; order Pinales; family Pinaceae; genus Pinus; species Pinus taeda. The sequence goes on from APFE031039961.1 coordinate 27,225, forward strand.
AATGTCATACTAGATAACAATTAAATCGATAACCCGCAATGACAATCCAAAATTGACTAGGTATATTAGACAAATGTTCAAAACTCATTAGGAACATCCTAATTCTATAATCTGCTCATCTAAAGAAATCGAAGATGTTACCTCTCCTGGGAAACATGAAATTTTAATGATATAAATTACAAAATATAAATAATTAAAACTAACTATTAGAACCAACACAAACAACGAATTATAAACAAAATGAAAATGAGGCAAACTGTTGCATACATACCCACTCCATGAGATTGTCGTCTGCTTCCATACTTGATGTTGCCCAAGACTAAGCCAGTCATTCCATTGATGTCCACATCCTCATATCCATAGTAGAATTCATCCTTGTATGCACATAAAAATTGCATTGGTCATACCCTTCCATAAGGAAAAATATAAAATAAAACGAAGCCCGAAATCCTTTTTACTAGTCGACGGTTTAAAGATTTTGAAGCATGTACTTAAAAAGCAGATTTTCATACCAATATCCTTGCTTTCTTTGAAACTCTATTGAAATACAACACTTCCTCCAAAAACTTTACATATCATGGATCTTCATAATTCAAGTCATCAATTAAACGAAGTTCTATCATCTCTAGAGTAGGGGTGGTCTAAAGAAAGCAACCTAATACACTGATTTCCCTATCATGAAATTCAGTTATGTCTACATAAGTATGTATATGCAGAGATGAGAGAGTGGGATCTTAGGCGCCGAGGTATGGGATATTTTCAAAGTTCATGCATTGCATTTCAAAACTAGAATAAGCCAAATCTGCACTCATTTACGAGGTAAAAGACATAAATCTTCATTATGAACATCATGGAAAAAACCATCTAAGAATTTTATGGTCTTTTCACATATTCTAGCAGGTTAACTTTTTAATTTAGGTAGTGTAGATTTTCATTAAGGAATAGATATGAAACAAATTCGTTACTTGGTTTTGTTTCATATATATTGGATATACTAAATTTGCAAACAAGACATAATAATGCACCAAAACATAATAGTCAACCCAAGCTACATCCATATATGCTTTGTATAATTTTTTTTTTTTATGTTATAACTGACAACTACATAGCAAATGCAAACATTCTTAAACAGTGAAACATGTTGTCCATTGCACATGTAAAACAAAGGCATAAATTTTGTTTATACCAAGATAAAGTTCTCACCCATTAACAAGCATTGGAGATTAGGAAGCCTCTCGAACAATAAATTAAGAAGACACATATTTCTTTAAGAAAAGGCACAACACATATGAACAACTCCTTTAATGATTTAAAGCTCCCCATAATCTCAATCAATATGTCCACAAAGAAATTTTATGCATTATCAGGATATGAGTTCATTTCCACTACGGTCAAATTACTTCCATGTTGCATATTGAGTCTCAAGATAGAGCATGAAAGTTCTTGAAACAATATTCCATTCACTCTCAAATATTTTATCATCTATGCCCCTGCATACACATATAAGACAACCTGCATTTACAGTGGTTTATATTTTATCCACATGCAACTTGCATACACATACAAGACAACCTGCATTTACAGTGGTTTATATTTTATCCACATGCAACCTGCATTTACAACAGTTTCCTTGTAAAGCATTGAAATTAATAGTAAAATTCAGACTTACATGGTTGTAATTTGAAGCAATGCCATCAAAGAAATTTTGTCCATATCTAGCAATTTTTTGATGCAAATTCAATGATTCCTCTATTGAGGACCACAAACACAGGGAGTGCACAGAAGGTCGAATACTGAGGATCAAATATTCTTTATGGTTTGGCTAGTCGAGTGGGGTGTCCGATCCAATTGGATGAGCATACAACTAAGCTTGAAAAGGGGTCCTATGCAAGTGATTTTAAATGATATCCCTTGGAAGATTCAACATAGTACTCAGTATCATCATACAAAGGACCACCCAAAAATAGACCAATTGATCCTATCAAAGTTTGAAGAACCAAGTCACCCTTTTTAGAAGACCATTGCTACTGTCATTTTGAGCAATTATTTTAATGTCAATATCTAGGATTTTTGGTAGCATTGACCATGAGTGTACTTTCCTAGGAACTCCATAAAAGAAGGAATAGTAGGATGGCACCCATAAGTTTTAACAACAACATGTTGACTTCCTGGATAAAACAAGGCCTTTACAAAAGTATTTTTCTCACTAGCATTCCTATTATCTCTCAAAACAAAGACCATTTCATCTTCAAGATTAGGCCAATGAGTGTACTGATATACAATAATGTTGCTTGATACATTAGAACTTGAAACAAGTTAGACATTATTGATCATATCTATAAATGCACCCTCCTTTATGGCATATGTCTACAAAAATTGTTCGAGACAACTCATTTTCTTTGGGATAAGAACTTGAGTCAATTTTTATTTCACCACTCAGTATATATTTTTCACCAGTCAAATATATAGGCTTATGGTTCAATAGATTGAATTCTAATGAAGACATTTCAAATAAAATGCACGAGTTCAAGAAATGAAGCATGTGCACACAAGAAGCTTCTAAGAAGATTTTCTACCATCCTTTCTCAATCAACAAATTCATTAGTTCTTTGTTTGGTTGTATGATGTAAGAAGCCATAAGATGAGTAGACATAATACACAACCAATAGCATTTTTGGATAAACACTATCTCTGAATGATCAGAAACACCAACATTGACATCAATAACCTTTCTCTCCCAACACCAATCATTATCCCAATCTAGAAAATCAGATGAAGGTCCATAGTTTACCTCAAGATGCAATGCACCAGGTAGGACTTTCTCAAATATGAAGTCAATTCTCTCATTTGTTAAACTTAAAGAGTTAATCTTATCTGAACCTAGAGTTCAACGAGCAGAGAAGTAAGTGATATAGAAACCAAGGAGTCACATCCTTCCTTGCATATCATTGATCGACAGATATGAACAAGGGCCTTTATAAATTCAATGCCAAACATTGGTCTTGTTACTATCACATCAATATGTGATGGTGAAAATTGATGACCAGAATCATGTTCTGCTATTGTGGTCAATGGGGATATTCGATATTAACATGGTTGAACCTCGAAGCAGAAGTTTACCATATCATCAATCCTCTTTAGTTGAGGCTTAACATTGTCCAGCCAATGTGTCAAGCCAACTTGATGCTTTCAATAATATCCATTTGTCACTTATTTTAGGGAACCACAAATATTATAATGCGTTTCTTTTATCTCTGGGATTGAAGCCATGTTTGGCACAACCATGGAATTCTGCAAATTGCTAAACTGGAAGTGATCCTTCTCAACCTTGATTGTCTAGTGTGTTGATGTTACATGATCAAGATTATAATATCCCTAGACATCTGTTGTATCTCTTTCTCATCCATCAAGTAATATCTTAACACCTTCAAAACAAACTCCTTTAGAATTCACCACAATTCCTCCAACTGAGAAACTTGTGACTTGAAATGGCTGAGATATATTAACATTACCGTGCTCAACAAGAGCCTCTATAGATGGGAGTGAAACATCAAATATTGTATTCTCACCCTTGTAGAATGGCAACAACCTTTATTATCCACAAGGAATAAAATTAAAAGAAAATTTCCATATGCATCCGATATTGCATGACAAAGTGCTTGATTTGGCCAAGGAGCTTCTTTAAGGGCACTTCACCTCATGGACATCGTCTAAATAAATGTATACATCAACACCTAAAATAGGTTTACACTGAGAAACAACTAATCAATCCATATCATAACTTGGGACATAAAAGATGTCATCTACTACCAGATTTCCAAAGCCTAACTCCATCTCCAGAGAGCCTCTTTGGACAATTTTTAAGAGAACATGAGAATAATGTATTTGAAAGGGAATATTATAGAAAATATACTTTATAAACCTGAATCATTGTACCTCATGTGTAGCGCCATCCTAGCTAGGATTGACATTAGGTATGACCTTGTATCTTCTTCCTCTATTTAAAAATTGGCTCACAGAGCCTGCTCTTTCCACTTCTTCATGTTTGATTTCATCGAAGACTATTTTGTCCTCTAGACACTCATCCTTAAGGAATCTCCAAACTTATTTTGTGTATCAAATGAAGGCAAAGAGAGAAAAATATTATGGCCTTTGCTTTTTGAAAAAAAATATAATGGGATTTGATATGACTTGATATTTGTATATTGCTCCACAATTGTTGAAGTTTATGTATTCATGATGGGAAGCAACCAACCTATATTTCCTTGGAGTAATATTTGTAAAAATGTAACTACCTCCTTGCGATGTAAACAGATCATTAATGAGATCATTGCTGGTGGAAATGAGCTCAAAATTCACATTGGCACGAACTCCATTTATATTTGGACAACTTTCTACTCCAGCAGTCCCCATCACTCTCCCAGAAATAGTGAACCCAATGAAGTGAAAATTGATGTCTTCATGGCCATTGCAACCATTGTGATCCATTGATACATATTCACCCATTTAAGTTATATTCACCAATTTAGGGAATATGAATATTTCTATTTTTCCACTCAATAATCTTAACATCAAATTCAAAACTATCTCATTCATCTTCACATCAAATAAGAATTTGTCTCGTTCATATTCAGAGAGCTCTTGAAACAATTTTCCAGAATTGTATCAAATCTGCATAAATATATTAAAAAAGTTATTAATGTATGTGTTTGATTAACAATCAAAATGTTTAAAACAAAACATCACCAATAAATTTGTATTTCATCTCCATTGCACATAATTCACTTTCCTTCATAGAATGCATATAGCTCAGAGATCTTTTCCAAGTGCTTTAATTGATGTAACATATATTTTGTAAATGATCTTGATAACCCCAGTATCTGCAATATGAAAATGAGTGTGCAATGATTCATTTTATGTATTTTTTTATAATTATGGTGAATCAATAATTCTTTAGATTAAATAAAGAATGTACTTCTTAAACAAAGATTATATGCAGAAATTATATACAAAGTAAAATTTACATAAGTTAATTTTTAATTTTTCAAATTCCACTTGTATTCATCAAAATTTAGAGTAAGAAACAGAGAGTATCGTTACAAATTGTGTTGTTTGGTGAACTAACCATTGTGTCCAAAGCCTACCCATAATTCTCCATAGTATTAAAGTAGGTCAATTGCTTCAAAAATTTTACTCGGTTTCCTTTGCAATCAATGTAGGAATTATATTTAAAATGTTCAAATATTATTTTTTCAAATTCTTGAATTGTTATGGGATTTACCACAGAAGAAGCAACATGATAAACCTTTATACCATGCTTTCCTGCGTGTTTGGCCATGGATTCTAAAGTTGCATTCACAACCATGTTTGTCGATATCTACAATTTGAATTCAACCAAAAAAATAACACATTTAAGAGAAATAGGATAACAATTTTTTGGGTTGAAGTTTTGAAGACATATACGGAAGATCTGATCTCCCAAGAGAAATAAATAATGTAGAAAATCTCCAAAAAAATCAAATAAATATGATTTAAATAACTAAAAAATGTCAAATCTATGTTTGTAACCATCCATTGTCATCTTCCAGATATAGATGAAAAACGTAATCTAATAAAAAGGATAAATTAATATGGAAATACTCTAGAAAATCTAAAATTAATTATGGAATGATTTTTCACACTTTGTTAAGAGTTACTCCCTAGATCTAGCACTGTATCTGGATCGGCCAAGAAGCAAGATAATTGACCTTTGCTCTATATATAGATGAGAAATGTAATCTAATAACATAAAAAATTAATATGGAAATACTCCAGAAAATCTAAAATTATTTACAAAATGTGTTTTCACACTTTGTTAAGAGTTACTCACCAAATCTAGCACAGTATCTGGATTAGCCAAGAAGAAAAATAGTTGACCTTTTCCATACTGACTAAATATTGGATCAATCATTCTGCAGCTTGAATATTTGATTTAGCTCAGCAACACCTCAATTTTGTCAAAGATCGACTTTCCATGAAACTTTGGCAACCATTGATCCATCAGTAGCAGTAGGAACTGCCAGACATGTAACCAAAATCTGAAGCACCCACCATGTCTCTATTACAAGGAACTTTGAATCTAAAAATCTACTAGTTTTGTTTCAACAACTCACTGCATCTCTCTTTCTCTAGTTCCCAACTAGTTGTTAGTTCAATGCTGATAGAATCTGAAATCACTCTGATGGTTGAGATGTCGGTTTTCAGAAGCACCAAACACATGGATCCACTAAAAATCCAGGTGTAGGATCTAGATCAGTTTTATCCTCTTAGAGATTTGGATAGGTGTTACCCTGGTAGAAACAGTGCCAAATGTAAAACAATTCTTTTACATTGCCAATTATCAAGGAAAGATTATCGATAACCCCTACGCTTTAGGGAAAAATCACCCAAAACCCCAAATTTGAAAAATACATATAGATCAAAGTTATTTGTAATTTCAAATTAAAAATAAAATAATTATTGCACCCATGGGGTAGATCTCGCATAAAAATATAAACATGTAAACTTAAATGTAAATGTAAACATAACCGTAAATGTAAACGTTAATATTTAACATTTAATATTGTTAATCTAATGTTAACCCTAATTAAAAATCAATATAATTATTATTATGTATAAACACAACATAAATTTAAAATATAAAGAGGTTTATGAATAGTAAAAAAAAAAGAGCTATGGTAAATAAATAAAAATATAAATAAACCAGAAGTATTGTAAATAAATAAGACTTTTTTCTATATTTACTCTAAAGGTATGGTAAATAAATAAAAACATATCAAATAAGATTAGAACTCAATATCTAATTATATACCAAGCCTATGGGCCAAATACCATTGTAAATAAAAGAAACATGATAAATAAATAAAAATATAAATAAACAAGAGGTATGGTAAATAAATAAAACCCTTATTTGTATTTGCCACATAAACCTCTTTACACTTACTAACACTCAAAAAAT
>APFE031039961.1:37622-58915 GCA_000404065.3 Pinus taeda
ATAATACTTGAGAGAGAGATGGAGAGGGATGGGGTAAGAGGGAGGATTAGAGGAAAAAAAGAGATAGAGAGAGAGAGATAGGCGAAGATAGAGGGAGGTAGGAGAGAAAGGGAGAAAGAGGAATTATGAGAGAGAAGATTTAAGAGAGAGGAGGAGAGAGGGATGGATACGGAGATGGAGTTGGAGGGCAAGAGATGGAGGGAAGAGGAAATAAATAGAGAGTGAGAAGTGGAGAGAGAGAGGGAGTAACAATGGAGAGATGGAGGGAGAGTGTGTATGTTTGGGGTTGAGATAAAGACAAAGAACAAGAGATGGAGAGAATGGGTGAGAGAAGGAGAGAGGGAGGGATATAGTAACAGAGTTGGAGGTTGAAGAGTAAGAGAGAGAGAGAAATAGAGGAAGGAAGAGAGAGAGGATGTGAGACAGTGGAGTGAGGGAGGGAAAGAAAGATGGAGTTGGAGGGGGGGAGAGAAAGAGGTAAGAAGAATAAATATAGAGAGAAGGGTGGAGAGAGAGAGAGGTAAGAAGAAATGAATATAAAGAGAAATGTGGAGAGAGAGAAAGAGAGGGTGTGATAAAGATGATGGAGAGAGAGGGAGAGAGGAAAGAAGTAGGGAAGAGAGATAGAAACGGGGGAGAGGGAGAGAAGGGAAAGAGGGAGAGAGGTTGAGGAGGAGGGAGGGATAGGTAGATAGATTGAGCAAATAGAGTGTATGTTTTGGTGGTGATATAGAGAGGCAAATGGAGATAGAGATATAGATGGAAAGTCAAGAGAGGAAAGAAGAGAGAGATGGAGAGAGGGAGGGAGGGACAAAGAGATTGATAGATATGAAGTGAAATAGCATGTGTGTTTGGGGGCTTGACATAGAGTAGAAAATAAGGAGAGATGGAGGGAGATATAGATATATATGGGGGAGGGGAGAGGGAAGAATATTTCTTTCTCTAGATACATTGATTTCAGTGTAGACTATGATTTCTAATCCAATTTGATTTCTTGCACAAGATGCATTGATTTTAGTGTAGATGTTGATTTCTAATGATATTTGATTACTTTCACTAGATGCATGAATTTCAATGTATATGATTTCTAATCCTATTTGATTGATTGCACTAAAGGCATTGATTTCAATGCAGATGGTGATTTCTATTCCTATTTAATTGCTTGCACTAGATGGATTGATTTCAATGTAGATGTTGATTTCTAATAATGTTTGATTGCCTGCACTAGATGCATTTATTTCAGTGTAGATGGTGATTTCTAATATTATTTGGTTGCTTGCACTAAATGCATTATTTTAATGTAGATGGTGATTTATAATCCTATTTGATTGCTTGCACTAGATGCATTGATTTCAGTGTAGATGTTGCTTTATAATCCTATTTGCTTACTTGCACTAGGTGCATTAATTTCAATGTAGATGTTGGTTTATAATCCAATTTTCTTATGTGCACTAGATGAATTGATTTTAGTGTAAATGTTGATTTCTAATCTTATTTGATTTCTTTCATTAGATGTAGTGATTTTAGTGTAAATGTTTTTTTCTAATCTTATTTAATTTCTTGCAAAATATTCACTAATTTCAATGTAAATGTTGATTTATATTTTGATGTAACTGAATGTATGATGGTACAGTAATTTTAAAGTGATTGGATTAACATTGTGCATTGATTTCCATGTAAGCAAAAAGAATTGTTGACAATGTACATTGATTTTGTGTTATAATAATTCAACCTATTAATATTGGAGAGAAGGATAGATAAGGAATGATGCGAAATACAATAGATTGAGCTAAAGATTTAAATAGTAAATGGTTTAACCTGTCCTTTTTATAGAATTGATATGAAAATATGACAATCAATATCAAAAGATGACAAAAGTAAAAAGGGTGACAATAAAAATAACAGAATAAAATAGTTTTATATTAACTACAATGAAGGCTATTTGTAATTGACTATATTCTTATTATTCACATTTTCTATCATTCAACACTATTACATTGTCCCTTTACATTCAAAATTTATATTTCATCATTTTTCATCATTAAAGATATTATCATCACAACAAACTGAGGCAACTAAGAAAATTTAAAATTAAAATATACCGATTAACCTGAGACCTATTAGCATATTTAAAATGATTATATTAATATTAGATGAATTTACTTATTATTGATAAAATTAATCATATGTTCGTTAGATTTTATTTCGCTGCACATGACCGAAACCAACCTAGATTCATCTTAACTCTGGATCTATCAAGCACCGAGAGGGATCAAATATCTCGAAGTACAAACCTTTCCTCAAGGTTTTCACTCAAAAAAGAGGTTTCCACTTCAAGAGATGTGATCCCTCTCGTCACTTGATAGATTTAGAGTTAAGATGGAACTAGGCTGGGTTTATTTTAGAATTGAGGAAATTACAAATATTTTTCAAACTAACTTTTCATTAAAATAATAATTCTCTACTTTCAATTACATAAATTGATATAAAATCAGCTTGGATCTATCTTAATTTTATATCTTAATTTCGGATTTACCAAGGGCAGAGGGGGTCAAATATCTTCTCACTTTAAAAAAGGTTTGTATATGAAGATATTTTATTCTTGACACTTGGTAAATTAGGAGTAATATGATTGAATTATTAATTATAATTATAATTATTAATTTTATATATCGCTTTAAACATTTTTTATTTTTATAATTTACCCCAAATTTATTTTTCTTAACATTTTTCACATTAAATTTTATTTTATGGAGTTTCCTCAAATTAGATGTTAAAATTGATTTTCAACTAAAATAAATTAGCTATATTTTTTAATATTAAAAGTTACTTTTAATTTTCCCCATGGTGTAGATTAGTTGATGATAGAATGGGTTGTTAAGGCATTTCTTATGATGTTATTGGTTTAAACTTTGATTAGCTCAGTGTGCCACGTGTAAGGCAATGTGTGTACACTTGGAGGTGATTGTGGTAGTGGATAAAATCGATCCTTAAGTACAAACATGGTATAGTTTTCTATTCTCTCATAGACAAAAACATAACAATAATAATAACAATATTATTTTCTTAAATTTTATTGAATTAATTATTTATCAAAATTATATTTTATTAAAAGCACATGATTTTATTAGAAGTAGTTTAGGTGATGGAAATAAAGGAAACTAATTTTCTTGTAAGCATTTCCTAAAGTGTATCTCCACTCAAACACTCTCATAGAAAGAAAAAGTCTTGACCCCACCCATCAAGCAAGCCACCCAATGTCACCTTGGTGGCCTTCTTTCACTCCTTAGACTACAAGAAGGATATCCTTATCTAGGGTGGAATCCTTAAATATCGAGCTAAGCTAGGTCATTGATTAATGAAAGGATGTTCCTTAGTGAATACTAGTGATTTGACACTACTCACTCTCAAAGTGAAGGGTGAAGGATAAGTGTGCGAGTAGTCAAACAAACCATGAATTGTTAAAAAAAATTTGAGTGATTTTAATTACACAACTATGATTATTCATGCAACCAAATTAGACTTGAAAAATGAAAGATAAAGCTTGCTCAATTAACCATATAGCATGAGATGCTATTGAAGCATGTATACAATGGCACAATAAAAATAGAAAATGAATTATAAATTGTTTATCCAAGTAACGCATTAGATCGTTCATTCATCGTATTCATGAACATTGGAGATTGAGAGTTCACTACCATCATCAAGAGACCATTCCACAATTAAGAAATCTTACACCAACAATATTAACTATGTTTGGGACAACAAAGAGTTATGTGTTTGTGATGATAAGTAAAGGAAATATTCAAACTTGTCATTGTTAATAAGGACAATGAAGACAAAAAAGTTGAATGTGGACTACTTACACATTTGTAACATTCAGATTTCATCCATTTATCATCATGCAGGTTGCATGAAGGATATTTGGTAGTGGTACTAAGTGAACATTATTTGATCAAAGTTCATACCCTCTCCTTAGCACTACCACTTTGCAAGATGAAGAAGAAATGTGAAATATATGTGAAACGAACTAAATAATTTGGAAAGGTTGTTGCAACATATATATGCGGTCATGTCGTGCTGCAAAAGGAGGTGTTGGACCAGTCCCATTTTGGATAATTTGTCAACTGTTGAATTTGATTCACTATGAATGTGATAAAATGATATGACCCTAAAGATTCTAATAAGCTCCATAATTTTAATCATCCTTTGATCCAATAAAGAATTGTACAAGGAAAAATAACCTTTCACCCAATCTAAAACAACCTTTGAATCCCTTATGACTTGTAAGTTTATATTGTTCAAGTGACACAATTAAAATGACTAACGTAAATGACTAATTCATATTATTGTAGTTTTTGTTAGGTAGTCATATTTTTTTTCCTAGACTAAATTAGTCATTTATGTTAATCATTTTTAGTAGTATTACTTATTAGCTAGCCGTATACTCTAATAGGTTACTAAAATAGTCATTTATGTTATTCATTTTTAGCTGTGTCTCTTAATATTGCTAATTTTTGGTAGTATTTCACTTGGAAAAGTTGTGGTGATTAACTTTTTTAGTCGCATAGTCACTAATTTCACCATTTTCTACTAGTGTCACCCTCCCAAAAATGCTCTTAGGTGAGGGACAATTAACAATTGCCTCTATCTTTTCCAGATCCATTTTCAAGCCATCCTTAGAAATGACAAAACCCAAGTATACAAGCTCACTCTTCATAAAAGAACACTTATTAAGGTTAATTAATAGCTTTTCTTGGTGCAATCTCTCTAAAACATAGTTAAAATGTCTTAAGTGCTCTTCTTTAGTTTGACTAAAAATTAAAAAGTCATCCAAGTAAACAATGACAAATTTACCAATGAACTCCTTCAAGACTTCATTCATCAGTTGCAGAAAGTATTGGGTGCATTTGACAAGCCAAATGGCATGACCATCCACTTGTACAATCCTTCATTGGTCTTGAAAGTTGTCTTCCACTCATCTCCTTCTCTAATCCAAATTTGATGAGAACCACTTTGGTTGGGATAGGGTCCCTAGGGTCATTTTTGGGGTTAGTTAACCCAATTTTTGTAAACGTTTTGAAAAATATGTAAAGTCTCCATGAAATTTGGATGTGGAGCAAGCAACTAGATAAAAGTCAAAGGGTTTTTTAGCCCCTTTTTTGGGTAAGTAATAGGTCAATTTTGATACTCAATCACGGTCCGCAGACCATGGTATTGTATTAAAGAAAGCTATATATAATTGAGTCATAGCAAGTCTAGAAAACGTAGTTGGTAACAAAGTCAAGATAAAGATTGTTTTGGGCAAGTACTAAGGTAGGAAACTTTGTTTATTGTACTTAGGCGAAGGCTCCTATAGCTGAGTGTGCAGAAGGGCTTGGTAAGTCTGTAGCTTAGTGTGTGGACCCCTACAGCTGAGTGCGTAGCTTAAAGAAGTCTGTAATTTGAACGTTGAAGCTTAATAAAGACTAATTTTGAAGAAATATCTTGCATGTGAGTATTATTATTAATTATGTTTATGTTATGATCTATCGCTCAATAATATGTTTTCTTTGGAATCATGAATAAATGTTACGTAAAACTACTGAATCTATCAAATTTATGCATGATTTAAGTAATTATCTATTTTCGCGAAGATAAGGGTTAAATCTGTATGATTTCTGATGAATTAGATAGACCTGCATGAGGGAAAATTTAGAGTTGTTAACTAATACGTGAAAGTTGATAGACTTATCCCTTAGGGTCTACAAAGTTCGATCGCAGATGTTCGTGAAGTTTTAGGAGATGTTTTCTTAGAGTTACAATAGTGGACCATCAAAGGATACCAATTTGTGTGAAGGAAGATCTGAGCTACAAAAGCTTAAGAGCACTTATCACACTGTCTATGGATGTAGAAACCTAGCTCTAGCATTCCCCAATACTGCTTTGGGTGAGACTACAACCTACGCTATGCAGGTTGTTCCTGAAAGGGCCAATAGTTAGGGTTTTTTTGGTAGGCACGAACAAATCTGAACATGGGTCAGGCCCCCTTAAGCCAACAAATGGTTCCATTGTCAGGATCAAGATCTATTTAAGAGACATGTGATAAATTGTTCCCTACAAAAAAATAGATTGACAAGTGAATTAATCAAAATCTGCATGCGTTCATGGCTCAAGAGAATAGGAGCCCTAAATTATCCAAGGAGCAAAGGTTGTAGAGCTTTTTTTACACAAATGAGACCCACATGTTCTTCTGTTTCTTCCCTTAAGAAATACACTAGTGGTTGTCTAAATTGGCTGATAATCAAGGGACATGGAGGCTTAACGGTCCTATAGTGTGGACTTCTGAGTTGGTACAACATCTGGAAGTATCACAAAGAAATATCACGGGATCTCTGGATCACAAGATTGATCTCACATTGGGAAGCTTTGTGAATTATTTTACGATCGACACAAATATCAATTATAGCGAAGCAGAACGAAGGATATTTAAAGGACCGAGAGGTAAGTATCTGAAATCATTAAAGACTACAATTGAAATGTTGGTATGTGAAAAGAGGGTTATAGAGTTACCTTGATGTTTCAGGCTATGTAAAGTGGGCTATTCTTTAGACAAAATAGAGGATCCAACCCAGAATATAGTCTGCTCATTAAACCCCCTTCAAGCGACGACGAAGGGATGGTGCTGACTATGCTGCAAAGTGCAGTTCAGTTAATTACGCAAGGTATTCTCAGGATACCTCATCCACCCAATCCACCTCCACCTCCACCTCTGCCTCATAAACCTACATCCTCACCCGTCACCACCATGGTAGGCTTCTATCCTACCATTGAAAGTTGATAGGGTGTTTCTCAGGCATCCTCTCTGTAATCGAACCCTAATTCTCTGTCACTCGTCACCACCATGGTAGGCCTTTATCCTATAATTGAAATTTGATAGGGAAAAAATTTGAATGAGGCATCGCTAGCACAAGGGCTATGCGATCCATTAAGTTATCATGATTCACTGAAGAAGTCAGCAAGGTCATGCTGACCTATTATCTAAAAAATGTATCCCTTCCAAAGAGTTGAGACTTGGGCTATGCATTGAGGGGGAAGATATGTTGATGGTTACTATTGTTCTAGGATTAGGACTTTGAAGTGATTGTGAAGCTTGGAAGACTGAATGTCGGTCCAGACCATCAATGATGGATCGAAATAGGTGAGGAACCAAGCTTTTTGGAGGGAGGACTGTGTTGGCTTGGTGGGGCTTGATCCAGGTTCAACGTTAGTTAGCCAAACAAATCCCTACACTACTAGCCCTTTTGGCATCAGCCCCAAGAGCATGGACAGAAGTCTCACCCAAAGCAGTATGGGGGGATGATGGAACCAAGTTTCCCCACCTTGAGTTGGTCGTGTTGTCGGTTTACTCCTTCTATTCCTACTTTTGCGTAGGTCACTAAGTTCTAGTGCTCTGTCAGACTAGCCCTTTCTTCCACCCTTCAGTACCACTGCGAAGGGGTATGATTGACCTTTACGTAGCCCTAACTTGCGGTTTAGGTACTTTTGAGCTAGTATGGTAGTGCATTGTGCAGATTCCCAAATTACATTAATTATCTTACTTGTCTTATTAAACAATCACAATTAGCCCTGTGTAAACAGATATTCTTACTTGTGTTCAATTAACCAATGTAATTACATACATTCACACATCACATAAGCTTTCTAAATGAAATTCATAAATAGTAATATAAGATGCATTAACATGAAAGAAAGACACCAAATTTGTGTAATTCTTCTGTTTATTGATATCTTCAGATAATTACAGACTTGATCCGCCTACGCACATAGCTATAGGGGTCTTCGCACTCAACTGTAGACTTCAACCCTAGGCCTCTGTGCACTTAGTTGTAGAGTCTGTAACTACACTAAGACCTAAGACTTAGACTTCTCTCCTTATCGCTCAAGACTTAGTACTTTTATCAAATGTATTATGACTTCTTAGCTACTTAGAGCTTACTTAATTAGATCCTTTTATATAATCGCATGTTTCCCGGACCATGGGTAGGTCTTTATAGTCGACTTTACTTTACAAAATAAGGGCTGAAAACCCTTTATGAATCATGACACCTTCGTGCTCTATGACCACAAAATGCGGAGGCTTTACAACTGTATTAGAAAACTTCACCAAAAACATGGGATTTTATCCCCAAAACTATCCTTGGGGGGTCTTGTTCCCAATAGGCATCCAAAACAAACATTGTGACTCACCCTCGAGTCACTCAGTAGGTGCGAAGATCTTAGCGTGAAGACCCCCAGCTCAACCTAGATGACCGCAACCTCAGTAGTCCATTATGCAGTTGCCTGCTTCACATCTTCAACCATCTACTTGGTCACTAATCCTAAACTTTTGGTTTGAAGCTTTTGCTAAGTTTCTTGTAGAGTTGCAAGATTTCCTTCAATAGAGACTGTGACCTTCTAAGCCACATCCAACCAGGGCTTATGTTGTGCCTTCAACACTACTTCCTTATGTAGTGCTCCATCAACCTATCCTTTCAGCTGCTTGGCCTCCTACAACTTTGCCAGTCTTTGTGTGAGTGCAGTGGTTCATGTTGTGCCTTTAACCTCATCATAGTGCTACTGCAACTCGCACGCTTTTGTCTCCATTCACTATACACTATGGTCCTCTTGCAAGCTCGTCAGGGCATTGAACGACTGCTCAAGACGTTTTGTGCAGTCTGCTACTACACTGTAAACCGTTGTTATTGCTTCTATGACAGTGGTTGCACTTTGCTCCTTTACTTCAGGTGGAGTTGAAGGTTAGGCCTTCAACTGTAACTCGGTGATATGTAGGTTCAAGTCCAACTGAATCCTCGCCATTTCTGTACGAGCGTCATGCACCCTTGTAGATAGCTTTTGGATGCGTACCTCGAATAGTTCTTCCTTAGGTATGGCCAACTCTTTGACCATTCGACATGCCTCCTCGATGACCTACACTATACACATTTTTTAGTTGGTCACCTCGGTCACAGTAGTGGTGGCAGAGTCTCGCTGTAGTGCCATCTTCTCATTGTTAATCCATTGTTCACTGATCACTTGTAGGGCATGGTGGTCATGGACCCTCAACTTTGTAATTACTCCATCCTGTAAGAGGTGTAGTGCTTCACCATGGAGTGCCACCATATTCAACCCTACTCCCATGAGGGCGTTGACAATGGGCTTGTCATCTTCATTCTCTATGGTAAGTGCTCCATCATGCAACACTATTGCATTGGAGGCCTTTGCGCGTAGCATCACGGTAGCCTCTGAAGTGCCGATAAAAAGGCTAGGGGACATCATGCCAGCCTATGATGCATGGGTCTATAGCTCCTGCAGACTTGTCTGGATAGCCCCCAATATTACTTGCTTATGCTTCTCAAACTATTGTAGGGCCTTCAAGGTGACATCTCACACCGTGTCACCAATGTCATGAAAATTGCCTTTAGTGAGGGTGATTGGGTCCAACAATGTCTTACTACCCTTGGATTTCTTTTTGGACCCTCCTTTCTCTTGCTTCCTTGCATTTTTTATGTGGGCAGACATTTCCTGTGGGTCCATGCTGTGCTATTCTGTCTGCTCATCCGTCTCTTCCTCTATCTTAGGTGAAAGTGACCTTGCACCTTTGTCAGAGCCCTGCTCTGTTCCACCTGTTTGCTTCTCCATCTGCTGAGCAGCATTACGCTCCACCTGGGCCTTATCAGTGGCCTCCTTCTTCCTCTTCTTAGCCCGCTATGTCATCTTGAGCTTCGCCTCCTCGTTCTTTCTCTGCGTGGTGGACTTGCTCCCTCCCACTGCCAAGTCTATTATAGTGCGCCATTATGCCTTCCAACGATCAAATATTGCATCAATGGCATCATTCATTGCTAGCTAAGGCAAGTCATACCATGTCTGTGCAGGGTGCTTCCACACCCTGATGGACACATGGTGAAAATCTGTTTTAAACTTTGCGTAGCCCTGTAGGTTGGAAAATACCATAGACGACAACAACGGTTTGTGATTGATGGCCATGTGGATATTCATCCCCATCAAGATCCATAAGATATTGTTGTCCTTGATGTGATGCGCATCCTTGGTCACCCACAACGAAGCATACTTCACTGCTTGAGGTAGGTCTGCTGCGACGAAAGGGAATTAACTATCCTTTGGAAACTCCAATGCTACTAGCACAATAGGTAGCAAAAGCCATGCGTAGTGGAGCATCTTGCTGAGCTCATGTGCCTTGCGGCAGTTCACAAGGAACTCATTGTAGAGGTAGTCTTCCCAATTGAACTGAACTCCTTCGGTGCATTGGGCTACTAGCACGACGAAAGGTGCTGGCACCTCATTGGTGTGACACTTATTCATCACCTTCCCTACTAAAATATGCGTAGCCACCTTTACATTAGGATCACAGACGCTGCATATGGAATATCTATGTGGCTTTTTCACTAGCTTAAACTTCTCCTTCATGGCCTTCGCAAGGGCTTGCTCACCTCCATTTCCACCAAATATCATGACCGGGTTTTCTCCTATGGAGGGAAACCACGTGATCCTATGGATCAATCTATCAATGATGGGTATTGGCTCCTCTAGCCACAAACACCCATCATGCACCAAGCATAGTAGCTACTTGATGATGAATACTGTAACCGGGGTGTGGTTGTAGTGCAACACCCATAGCAGGTTGAGCAAACCTACCTTGTCTACTCCTCTGAGCCACCTTCGTGGCTCCAATGTGATCATTCCAGTAGTTGCATCGATGATGCAACTCGTGTGAACTTCTCATGGTTAGCCAAGTCCCAGTGTTCAAGTTTTAATAGAGGAACCCACTCCAAGTGTGGTCCTTCAAAAAACATTCATCCGATAGTAGAGGGGTTTGCAAGGGGACCTTGCTCTCATCGATATATTTCAAGACCCTAGTCTTACCTTTGCACAAAAGAATGTACTCAAGTAACCAAGTGATAGGTTCAACACCTTGGGCTTCAACTTCCTCCACATCTATTCCCACATCCTCATCATCCATCAGGATGTCTTCAATTCCTTCTTCCTCTGGCTCTAAATTGATGGCTTTACCCTTTTCCTATGTGGTGGGCTTCGGTGGGTTTCTTCTCAGTGATGCACGCACCGATATGGAAGGCTACTTGCCCTTCTTATCCTTCGCACTCTCCTTGGTTGGGGTTGGATTTGGTCTCAGTGTCCTTGGTGATTTGGGGATTTCGGCTAATACTTCGGCAACCTCGAGAGAAGCATCTCCGGCCTCGATATCAATTTTTGGCACCAACTCCTCTGATTTTGTATCTATAGATTTTATGGGTGTCGACATAACTCTTTCCAACAATACTCATGACGTGTTTGGTAAGTTTGCAAATGTTGGACTTGCTATCAGAGCTTTGAATAATTCTCGGTTCATGTGCACCTAAGAGCTCAATAACTCAATTCTCAAAATTCCAAGTGTTTTTTGCTGGCCTTCCATCTATAATTTATAGGGAATTTTGAATTCAAATTTGACTGTTCCCCCACATTTGGTTCATTAATGCCAGATTAGCAGCATATTTTCAAGGATCTGACCCATAAATTTTGTCTTAAATGTCGGTCGCCTGCACCATTTGGTCGCATTTCTACCATAAAATAATGATAAGTGACTTTAACAGTCACTTTCTGATTGACCTACACGATTTCTCCTTGGGTAGTGCAACTTCCTTCGTGCTACCATGAACCTTGTGATACTTCCTTTCTTCGTACACTCCTCCAATCGCGTAGTTTCCCAACTCGGGTAGTGTAGTTTATAGTCCCGCACCTCCATTCAGCTACCTGGAGTGCTAAGACTGTGCTACCTACAAATAGTCACATGGCCAGAGCACCGATGTATGGCTTCAATTGACTACCATTCACCTTTCCTGGGAAGGGATCTCCATTGAATTTGATGAGCTGAACCACTCCTCTACTAGTAATCTTCTTAATGACATAGGGCCCTAACCAGTGCATTCTGAATTTCCATAGAAATTTATAAACTTGTTGTCATATAAGAAAACTAGGTCATTTACCTTAAAGGTGCACAACTTAATGTGTCAACCATGCCATGCTTTCTCGTGCTGCTTTTGGACCTGTTACAAGCCTAAAGGGTGTTTATCCAGTCAATTTCTTGCATGTCATCCGATAGGCCCATAGTAATGCAGGTATGTGTAGGTCCCAATCACTTCATTGAGCATTACAAACCTTGGTCAATGCATTCTCCAACACTTTATTGAATGGTTCCATAATCCCATTAGCCTTCGGATGATAAGGCATGCTTTTCTGGTGATATACCTGAAATTCCTCCGTCAGCACATTAATCTTCTCATTCAGAAAGTCTGTACCGCGATCACTGTGGATTCATAGGCAGCTCATCCCTCCACGATGGCCTACCAATCCTTTGGCACACATCACATGCTTTGCAGTAAGCTTTTGAATCCCTGTGGAAGGTTGTCCACCACAACCCTACGTGTAGAATCTTCTGCGCAGTTGCTCTCCCTGCATAATGTCCTCCCACATAGCCCCTATGAGTGTCCACGAGGATATTGGTCCTTTCAAACTCTGGTAAATATCGTTGCAATATCTCATCAGACCCCATTTTGTACAGATGCCTAGCAATGGTAGAAAAGTCTAACCCATGCAACAATAACTCCTTTTTCTACTGGATGGTGTATCCCTCCGGGGCAGTTCCTGTCGTTAGGAAGTGTATGATATCCTCAAAATGACCATCCGCAATGTACACTACAAAGATCTATGCGTCAAGCAATCCCTCCTCCAAATTAGTGGGCTCTTCCATTGTTTCAATGTGCAACAGATAGTTTGGTCCCACGTTCAGTCATCTAGGATTCACAATAACTTCAAAACCATACTCCTGGAACAATAAAAACCACCTGTAGATTCTCCCCCCAACACAGGCTTATTGATCAAGTATTTCAACATGGAATGATTCGTATACATCTTAAAATGGTCACTTAGTATATAATGTTTAAACTTCTATAATGCGTATACCATGGCTAACCCTTCACGCTCGATGATGGAATAGTTCTTCTCCACCTTGGATAACCTTCCACTTGCGAATGCTATATGATGGTCCAAGTCCCCTCTACCATCCTGTGTCAGTACTTCTCCTAGCGCTATACATGATGCGTCGATGTGTACATGAAACTCCTTCTTCCAATCCAGGAAGACTAAAATTAGTGCGGTGAACATCTTTTCTATCAATACATCCAAGGTTTTCTTACAGTAGTCATTCCAAAAAAACGTGACATCCTTTTTCAACAACTTATCCATAGGCACTGTGATCATGGCATAGCCTTTGATAAACTTTATGTTACATCCAGTATGTCCTAGGGTAGTGCGCAGCTGTTTCACACTCCTCGATGCTTCTAAGTTAAGTATCACCATGATCTTCACAGGATCTACTATCAATCCCCATCTACAAACCACAAGACCTAGCAGGGTCTCAAAAAGAACAGAAAATAGGCACTTTTTCATATTGAGCATGATCTGGTATCTTTGACAGATATTTAGCATCGGGCGCAAACTTTCCACATGGAATTTCACCAACCCAAACATAGTCCAGTCATCAAAGTACACTTCTAGGAAATTATTAATAAATTCCTTGAATGTCGCAACAACTACGCATGGGAAAATTGTAGGCACATTCTTCAATCCAAAAGCCATTATAGTGTACTAAAAATACACCCATTCGATCATGAAGTTTGTCTTGCTACTATCCTTCAACATGATTTTGATTTGGTGGTACCCAAAGAATCCATCAGTGAAGGAATATGCTTCCTAGCCACCTGTCCAACAGTTCATCAATGAACGGAGTCAGGAAAGAATCATTTACACAAGCATCATTCAACTTTCTGAGATCCATGCATATCCTCATTTCATCCTTCTGATTCTTTTCCTGTACCACCATTGGCCTTACGCAATCAGGTTCTTCTACGGGCTCAATGATGCTTGCCATGAGCATCTTGTCTAGCTCTAAGTGGACCTTCTCCTTATACTTTGGATTGAGATGGTAAGGCCTTTGCTTTACCAGTTTTGTGTCTAGTTTCAATGTGATTTTCATAACACCCAGGTCTCCAACTATCCCTTTTAGGTTTGTGAAATTGGTAGGGAATAAATCCTGGTATTCGCGAACAAATTCAGTGACCTTATCCACCATCGAATCATCCCAGTAATCTCCAATCTTCATGAATTTGGGTTCTTCCTCTGTACCAATATTTACCTGTTTCATTTTCAGCAACGTAGTTGTATCAGGATTCTCAATCTGTGGTCCTTCAACCTTGCAGCGACCTTCTGTTTCAGGGATGTTAATATTTTGTAGATCCTCATCTTCCTCTTCAGTGGTTACGTTACAACATTCCAGCGCATCACTCAAATTACTAGTACAATCGGGTTTAATCAGGTCCAAAAGATCCTATGGTATCCTAAAGATTGCTTCTTTCACTTCTTATAGTTCCTCAACAATATAGTCAGACCCATCTGCAAAGCTGAATTTCATTATGAATCCTTCGCATGGAATATTCCATTCACCTATACCATGGCAGAGCTTTATTTCTAAGTACCAGTTCATCGGGATGAAATCCAAGGTGTGACAGAATAAGTGCACCCATTTAGGTTAGGGATTTGCTTAGCAAGCCTTGGCCCATTTGGCCAAGTGAGCACACAGATCATCCTTCCCATCATTTTTATTTGTCATTCGTACCTTCGGCTTCCCAAATCATGTTCTCATCATCCTCCTACATTCATGCCAATCACCAAAGCTTCCCTTGTGCATAACCCACCATTATGCAGGCGTAGTATGCAGTGCCCAGTCCAAAGCCTAGAATCACTGCTTCTCTAGTACCTCCCTCTCAAATGCATCCAAAAATATGTCTACAACATTTAGGCCATCATAAGTGAGCAAATTTCTTACCTCTGATGACACACAATGTAGTGACTGGGTCATCATGTTACATCTCATTGTGGTTACTTCATGTAAGCAATTCTTCCATCGCTCTAATTCTTCATCAAAGTCTAAGGTGAAGGAACTCTCTTGATCCCATGTAATTCATCCATCTGCTGTTGGATTCACCCAATCTTGGTCTCATGCTATTATCTTATAGATACAGTCCAAATCGTCATTGCTCTCATAGTCGCGGACTAGTTCAGTATAGCGAGATCCTTCAACAAGATCTAGGGGTACTATTATGTGGAGTGATTTCTTCTCAAACATCATTTTTCACTTATTTAGGTTGATTACCCCATTCATATCAATAGCTCAATCAATGCCAAGGAGCATAGGATAGGGGTTGTTGTCATCCACAATTTCTATTACTTCAAAGTCAGCCAACACGCTTATGCCTTCAATATATATAGTCACCCCTTGTAGCCACCCCATGGGGATAGATATTTTGTTGATTTTCCATCCTTAACTAAATAAGAGACCACTAGAACGTAGGTCTTCCTATATGTTCCCAAGTCTAATTTGGTAGGGTGTTCATGTCTGACCCCAGATTCAAAATAACCTGATCCATTTCATACTCTCCTATCTACGCGGTTAGTCTCATCTCCCATCCTGTCCTTTTTTTATGCTTATTAATATTTTGTACCATCAACAGTTCACCCGGAGTGTTTCTAGCGCGTCTATTTATAAGCTCTTCTAACCCTTTCACAACCTTGCTATCACGCAACAACTTCATGCGGGTCTCTAGGAAGGTTGTCAGCATAGAAGGGTCCATTTCCTGATCAGGCTTATGCTTGCTCCTTGAGGTGGAGGCCTCAATGAAGCTCTTCTTTGCTTCCATGAACATTTCGCATGCGCACTCTAAATCAAATTCAACCTCCTTCATCAGAGCTTTGCGAATCCGTGTGTTGTCTTCAGGCTATTTACCCTTATCATCCCCTATTGTGATTCCACTTTGGAGCACTATACATTCGGTTCCTCATCGTGAAGCTCATACCTCATCATCTACAGGTTTTGAGTCGGCTGAGGTGGTAGCTCCCCTTTGTCGCGTATCCTCGCTATTAGTGTAGGACAATCCTCCGTTTCATGATCAAACAGAGTGTAATATTTGCACGATGGATGCGTAGGGTTAGTGCAATGACGGGCATAGTGTTATGGTCCTCTGCAATTGTAGCAAATTAGTTGTTCCCGACCTCTACTAGGTCCTCCTCCACCTTGGCCTCATCTACGCCACTGAAAGCTTATTCGCGCCATCCCCACGCTCTGGTTAGCAGGCTGCATTTCTGCTTCAACCCTATAGGCGAGTGTTCTATCCATCATTAATTCATAGCTTCTGCAGTTGTGCTCATCATGCCCTACCTACCTACAAAAGTTACATAATAGTGGTTGTGGCATTTGTACAAACTTATGCAGCAAATGACAGTTATCCATCGTATTTTTTCCAGCTATCTGACATATAGTGCACCCCAACGCAGGCCCTGCGCTTGGTCCTGCTTGAGCTTCTTACCTCAAAGAAATCGGTCCTCCTCCTGTGTATAGTTCGTAAAGACTGGGCAATGGTCTTTGTCATGCCCCTGACCCTTACATTTTAGGCACCATACCTCTTCACACACCTTTGGTCAAACTATTCTATCCTACTTCAAGCTTTGCATCTCAAGGAAAAGATCATGCAACTGTGCAGCGATCTGCTTAACCACCAAATTCAGATCCTACATCAGTGTTTCATGCAATTTCATTGCAATCTCCAAGGGCTTTGCCTGAATTGTTATCTTCTGTTGTGACAGCACAACCCTTAGGTGTGGCAAGAGTGAAGCCATGAACCAATCGTGGTGTTATCCGTATGTTAAGTTCATGTTAGCCTCACATATTTTACACTTTAGCCTCTGATCTAACTCCCAAGGTATCTTGCTTGGTTTCATCATGACCTCCTTGAACCCTATAATCGACTACACCTTAGATTTAGGCCTACTGAATTCTTTATTCAATGTGGTTTGGATGTCTGCCACTCTAGCATTTGGGTTATCATTAGAGTACTTGATGTACCAGGTTAGCACGTGATCCTGCAAAGCACTAACTAGTGTTGGCTTCTTCATGTTATCATTTGTAATGCCATGAGCTTCCCATACATCTTTCACAATGAACCAGAATTGGTCCAGGTCCTCATTTCCTAAGCCTTTGAACGAAGAAAACTTTACTGAATTTTCCATGTTGAACTACGGTGGAGGTGGAGGTGGTATAGGCAAAGTTGCATGTGATGGTGGTGAAGTTGGAGGTAGTGTGGGTGGAGGTGGAAGTCACGGGAATCCTTGTCTTATTAACTGAATAACACTTCAGGGAGAAGTTTGTGCTACTCCCTCTTCATCACCCAATGGAGGTGATATTAATGGACTATATTCAGGACGCTTTCTTCCCTCATTCCTGTAAGTCTTTCCACTTCGTGTGCCTCTGATCATCAAGGTAGTTGCGTAACCCATTTTTTGCACAATAACATTTTAATCTAGATATTCTAAGACTTCAAGTACTTACCTCATGGAACTTTGAAAAAGTGCCACTCTGCCTCGATGTAGCTAGCTAAGGTATCGACCGTAAATTCAATCACAAATCCTCCTATGATGTGGTCAAGCCAATGATCAATAACGTGAGCAATCTTATCCTTCGATGCTTCCAATCTCTGTACTAACTCTGGGGTCCAGACAATAGGACTGTCAAGTCTCCACCTCCCTTGGCTATCCGCTAGATTCACGATCCACTCGTATAAATCAACCAGAAAAGAACAAAAAAATATCTCATGGATCTCTATATATAGGTATCTATCCAGCTACTATTCCTTTGTTAGTCTCGGATTTCTTTTCTCTTGCGCCGTGAATTCATGGGTCTTCCTATCCAACCAGTCTCCAATCTCCTTAGTTGGATGCCAATGATACAACATCACACATCTTTTATGCAAATTCTGGTCCTGGCAACGGAACCATTTGTTGGCTGTGTGGTGCTTGTCCTAGGTTCAACGTTAGTTAGCCAAAAAAATCCCTACACTATTAGCCATTTCGGAATCAATCCGTGGAGCACTGACTAAAGTCTCACTTGAAGCAGTATGGGGGGATGCTAGAACCAAGTTTATGCACCCTGAGATGGTCATGATGTCAGTTTATTCCTTCTATTCCTACTTTCACGCAGGTCACTAGGTTCTAGGGCTCTATCAGAGTAGCACTTTCTTCCACGCTTTAGTACCTCCACGATGGGGTACGACTAACCTTCGCACAACCCTAACCTATGGTTCAGGTACTTTCATGCTGCTAGGGTAGCGTCTCATGCAGATTCCCAAATTACCTTAAGTATCTTACTTATCTTATTAAACAATCACAATTAGCGCAATGTAAACAAATATTATTACTTGCGTTCAATTAATCAACGTAATTACATGCATTCACGCTTCACATAAGATTTATAAATGAAATTCATACACAATAATATAAGATGCGTTAACTGGAAACAAAGACACAAAATATGTAGAATGATCCACTTTATTGATATCTTCAAATAATTACAGACTTTATCCACTTTGCGAACATAGATATAGGGGTTTACGCACTCAACTACGAACTTCCACCCTAGGCCTCTGCTCACTCAGCTGTAGAGCCTCTATCTACACTAAGACCCAAAACTTATACTTCTCTCTTTATCACTCAAGACTTCTTACTTTTACCAAACTTATTATGACTTCTTAGCTACTTAGATCTTACTTACTTAGCTCCTTTATAAAATCCCATGGTTTGTGGACCATGGGTAGGTATTTAAAACTGACTTTAGTTTACAAAATAAGGGCGGACAACTCTATGACCCATGAAACCTTCACGCTCTGCGACTACACAATGCGGATGCTTTACAACTTTATTACAAAATTTGACCCAAAACATGGGGTTTTATCCCCAAAACTCTCCTTGGGGGATCCCGTTCCCAACGCACAACCAAACGTGCAATTATTTGCAGTGCGTGTCATAGATGATCATTTTTTTTATATCACTCAATTTTTAACAACGAGAACAACTATGGAAGGTTATTCCACTTAACAAAAGGAGTTAGTAGTTTGCATTGTGGATTTTTCAGTGATTGCAGGTCATTTGTGTAATATGGAAACGGATGAGATATTGGGAAGGTATGTTCTAGAGTTTGAACACTCTAGTATCTTAGCTGAATCCCATGGAGGAGTGGCAGGAGGTCACTATGTAGGGAAATGAACCACACAGAAGATTTTGTGCACTTGGTTATGGTGGACGACATTACACAAGAATTCTAAGGCATACTGCAAGGCGTGCAATGCTTTCCAAAGGACGTGGAAGCCTTCGCAAATGGATGTCACCTATAACCTTCTTTAAACATGAAACTTGGAAAATTGGGTGCACTCGGGAAGCTGCAGGAAGCTCCAATTTGTATGCCATAGTACCTATCTTTTGCAACACCTTGTACAGACATAATCTTTGGTGTAATTTAATTATCCTTCTTAGCTTTGCTTGAGGAATTTGTTTATATGGTGTAGTCAGGAATAACCAATCACTACATAAAATGTATTTCTTTGTGATGATTTGATCACTTACTATTCATTCTCTTTTTTATGCCAGTTGAAGGTTATCCTTTAAGATTGGAGAAACATTGTTTGTTGATGCTTGTTGATATTCACTGTTGAACTTAGATTTTTTCTTAAATTGATTGATGGATGTGGATGATATCCATAAGTGCCATAAATGGAGTCATTTTACTGCAGTATGGAAAGGAAGTGTTATACCACCATTCAACTAGAGGCAACCATTTGACCCATTGTGTCTATTTATCAGATACAAAGCAACGAAGATATCCTTCCAAACATTGTTTTACTATCTTAGTTTTCCCATCAGATTGAGGATGAGAAGATGAGCTGAGCTAACTGAGTACCAAGACAAAAAAAAAATATTTCCAAAAATTTCCAGTGAAAATGGGATCTCTGTCACTTATAATAATCTTTGGGTTTCCATGTAGCTTTTGAATTGTTTCTGTAAATGCAGTAGAAACTGTACTCACTTTAAATGGATGAGATAATGAACAAAAGTGTGCATACTTGGTAAGTATGTGAACTACCACCATGATAACACTATTTCCTTCGGACTTGGGTAAACCTCTAATAAAATCCACTGAAACTTCCTCCCAACATTGGCTTGGAATGGATAAAGATTGTAATAGTCCTAGGTTCTTAATTGTTTCAACTTTATATTGTTGACAAATCAAACATTCCGCCACAAAATTTTGAGTATATGATTTAAGGTCATCCCAATTTTTTTTTTCTTAACCCTGTGGTAGGTTTTTAGAAATCTTGAGTGCCCTCCTAATGGAGAGGTGTGCAATTCCCTAAGAATCTTTTGTTTGACTCGGGAATTCTTACATAGGTATAATCGATCCTTGTACCATAACTAATCATTTTTCCAGCTAAATGTATCATATGTATTGGAACCTTGTTGTATCTTTTGAATAAGTGCCCACACTTCCTCGTCATTCTTTCATTCATCCCTTGCTTCGTTTATCCAATTTAGTTGGATAATAGAAATGACACAAAGAAATGCTTCCACATCCTCATCCTTTCTTGAGAGTGCATCTACCATAACATTTTGCTTCCCTTTTTTGTAGATGATTTCAAAGTCATAGCCCAACATCTTTGTGACCCATTTTTGCTCCTCTTTTGAAGATAATATTTTTTCGAAAAGGTATTTAAGACTATCATGATTTTTTTTTACCTTGAAGTGTCTTCCCATTAGGTAGGGTCACCATTTCTTAAGTTCATGTAGTATTGCCAACATTTCCTTCTCATAAATACCTTTGTGTAAATGCTTTCCTTTGATTGGATGAATTTGAAAATAAATGGGTCTTTGTTCTTGCATTAAAACAACACCAATTCCATTTCTTGAGGAATCACATTCCACAATAAAGGTTTTTTTGAAGTCCAGTGTAGCTAAGACTAGTGCTTGGCACATTTCCTCTTTAAGATGTTGAAAGGTCTTTGTTGTTTCTGGAGTCCATGAAAATGCATCTTTCTTGAATAATGTTATTAGAGGTGCTACTATTCTCCCATAATTCTTAACAAACTTGCGATAATACCTTGTCAACTCAAGAAATCCTTGTAGATGCTTTCTGGATGTGGGGATTTTCCATTCCTTAATGGTTTTAATTTTTCTAGGGTCTACCTTAACACCTTCATGAGACAAAATATGACCCAGATATTCCACGCCTTGTACTCCAAAGAAACATTTGGAGATTGTTGCATATAATTTTTTCTCCTACAATAGTTTTAGCACCACATCAACATGTTGGGCATGATCATTCC